>VUQS01036498.1:0-10956 GCA_015108495.1 Heterochromis multidens
AGTGCAGCACTGAATGAAACATGCAGCGGTCTGTCTGGAGCCCAGAAACTCACTGACTTTTTATTCACACACACTAATTACAAGCAAACAGATCACAGGTGAGGATGGTTACCTTTAGTAGTCATTTAAACCTGTGTGTGTCAACTTGTGTGTATGTTATCATGCCAAAACTTCCAGGGTATGTAAACTTTTGATCAGGGTCATTTAGATAGTTTCTGTTTCATTATGATTTAAAAAGGGCAAATACAATTGTTTGATAATAAATGGCTTCACCCAACCACTAACCATGAGTGAAAGAAAAGTTTTTGTATTATCATTCATATTCTCTGAAAAATGGCCAAAAATATCACAAATTCTGTCAGGGTATGTAAACTTATGAGCACATCCATCTATCTATCTATCTATCTATGAAGACATGTGAGTGCCTGTTTAAAGTTAAAAATATTCACTCTTTCCAGCATCCAGCCTCTCTTTGGACAAAGCACAAAAGGCTCATTGATGGTGGTTTACACAGAGGAACACACACAGATGTGTTTCCATGACTTCAGAGGACAGTGTATTTACTTTAATTTCCTAAAGAATTACCTCAACCCTAAGCACCGGTTGCCTAAATAAGTCTTCACTCTAAAATTTACTCACTTTTTCTCTCCATATTAGAAATGAGTCCCCGCAATGTGACCTTGTCAGCAGACTGATGTCATCACAACATAATACAAGTGGGTACATACACACACACACACACACACACACACACATACATACTCAAACACACTGACTTACCGTCTGGACAAATGAGAGTCATGCTACAGATTTCTGAGGGATAGCAGGCTGTGTAAACCCCGGCTACATTTCCCCCCATGCCGGTTCCAACTAGATGGAACTGTTTTTTGTTTAAGCGGATGGTTTCCACAAACTGAGAAGAACGAGACACAAAAATAGATTTTCAGTGCAATGATTTAGACACCTGATGAGTGTACCAACATATTTAAAAGCTATCTCTTCGGTGTACCTGATGGATCCTTCTGGCCTGCCCCTGAATGGAATAATCATCTGTGTTGGTGCGTGTTGTCCCCTCGTGGCCAGGCATGTCCACACACACAATGTGCAGATGTTTTGGCAGATACTGGAGCAGTAGAAGACAAAAAGGAACACTCAATGCCATTAATATGCTAAATACATGGAAGTCAAGAAAGGCTGTTTCTTCTCATAAGCAGCACAATGTGTATTTACTGTATGAAATCATTTCAATTAATGTTTAAATTGAAAGAAATTCCAACTGTAAATGGGAGAACCCTTTCTCTTGGCTCATGTGACTGATAGACCATAAGTTGATTGGATAGATATCTGACTGAAAGCTCATATTTAGATTAAATAAGCTGAGTATTAGCCTCATGAGCTAATAGGAAGTAAAATACAACGTTTAGTGCTACCCAAACCTTGACAACAGTGAGCCATGTGTCTTTATGAGCAGAGAAGCCATGCAGCATTAAGATGGAAGGTCTCATCCCAGGCTTTCCTCTGTAGGAGTAACAGAAGCGATAACCACCACAGTCTGCATAGCGCACCTGCAGGCCCAGAGTCCTCCTCCAGTACCTGAAAACAAGCAGATACTATATCTGAGCTACAGAGACACAATTATACTGAAATTCAAATCTGGGCTTTCTTCAGGGTCACTGAAATGCTTTAAGGGCTTCATGTTGAGGCAGATTCTTCTTCTTGAGCTTTATAATTAAAATAGACATTCTTTCTCATATTACACAATCATGAAAACATTCATTTATTTTTCAACACGTGTATATTCAAACAGTCACTGTAACTAAGATATAAGAAATATTATTATTAAATATTATTAAAACAAGTATGATGGGGGACAGATTCCAAAGTCCTTAACCATGTTGTTTGTAAATGAATTTAATCCTTAGAGAGCACCTTTACGAATTAGAAGTCACAAAGTGCTTGGCAAGAAAAGACAAACATATATATATACCACTTTGTTAGGTACACCCTCAGCAATCACATGGTGACCTGGGGCATGGGGGAATGGGGCAGAAAGGTGATTAAGTCACTTTGAATGTGGCATTACAGAGAATAGTTGGAAAGAGAGAAAATATAAAGTGAGCAGCAGGTCTCTCTGTGAAAATGCCTTGTTGATGCTAGAGAAGAATGGCCAGACTGCTTTGAGGTGATAGGAAGGCAGGAGTAACTCAAATAACCACTCGTTACAACCAAGGTATGCCGAAGAGCATCTCTGAACATACAACACGTCAAACCTTGAAGCAGATGGGCTACAGCAACAGAAGACCACACTGGGTGCCACTCATGTCAGCTAAGGACAGGAAACTGAGGCTACAAGTCACACAAGCTCACCAATATTGGACAACAGAAGATCTGAAAAACGTTGCCCGCCCTGATAAGTCTCGATTTCTGCTGTGACTTTCAAATTGGCATAAACAACATGAAAACATGGATCCATTCTGCCTTTAATCAGTAGTTCAGGCTGCTGGTGGTGTAATGGTGTGGGGGACATTTTCTTGGCACACTTAGTACCAGTTAAGCATTATTAAAATGCCACAGCCTACCTGAGTATTGTTGCTGGCCATGCCCATCCCTTTATGACCACAGTGTACCCATCTTTTTATAGCTGCTTCCAGCAAGATAACGCACCATGTCACAAAGCTCCAATCAAGCTCCAATGTTTTCTTGAAAATAACTTAGTTCACTGTACTCAAATGGCCTCCACAGTCAACACATCTCAATGCAATAGAGCACCTTTGAGTTGTTGGGTAATGGGAGATGTGTATCACGGATGTGGTGCCAACAAATCTGCAGCAACTGTGTGATGCTATCGTGTCAATATGGACCAAAATCTCTGAGGAATGTTTCCAGCTCCTTCTTGAATCTTTGCCATGAAGAATTAAGACTTCTGAAGGCAAAAGGGGGTCCAACTCAATACTAGCTAGATGTACCTAACAAAGTGGCTGGTGAGTGTATATCAGTGTCAGTCAGATAGAAACATCATTAATGTGACTATTGTGACTATGATGAGAAACCTTATCCTGGATTAAGTAGTCATTCTAACCCAAACACTTTAACAATGTTTATCTTAAGAGAGCTAAAAAAAAAGTACTTGTTTACTCTTTAACAGGTTTGGATTTGATAAAGTTTTGACAGGCTATACACAGACAATAATGTCCTGCTCAGCAGTGTTCAAATCAGAAAGCAAGCACTTGTGGCTTGTGGGTGTTATTTTTGAGGGACTGGAATAGGACAAAGATTGTTGAAATTGTTTCTTTCTTTCTTTCTTGAAAGCCATCTCTTTGCAGCCAGTAGAGATAGAAGGAAAAATTACTGTGATCTAACCTGTTCAGGACAGATTTGAAAAATGAGGACCTTTAAACAGTCTTGCAGCCTTTAAAATTTCTCTTAAAACTGTGCAACTTTACCTGAAATTCTACTGGATGCCAAATATGTCAGTTTGAACTTTGGGTATAAGCAAACTGCTATTCTTTAAAAATAAGTAACACTGGGTTTCTGCATTTCACTATGTGCAATTAAATGACTGGTAAATGCTAACTGGGAAAATTTATACAGTAAAATAAAACAGAACAAGATTATTTATCCAACCTTTAAGCTACTTAGTAAATTTAAAAAAAACATTAAAAATCTAAAAATATAGTATATAGATAAAAGTATATTATATAAAATGAAGTACAGCACAAGAAAGCTGTCTACATTACCAGTAATACACTTTAATGAGTGCAGAGGGCCAGAGAAGGAAGGAAGCCAGAAAGGCCAGAATGGGAATAGCCAGTGTTCCTCCAGCAATAATGAACAGGTTCACCACATCCAGATCAGCTGCCATGGCTCAACTAAAAATAAATGAACACAAACTCACACATTGCCCTTCTGGAGAGAGGAACTGTTATAATTCCACATAAATTCAGTATTTAGTTGAGATTATAAATAAAGGACAGACTTTACCATGTGTCTTTGCATAAAATAAAGTTGTGCTTTAGAATAAGTGAAGCATGTTTCTATAACAAAACATGCATATTAAAAAAGGTAAAACCTTACTTTTGAGATGATCTCCCCTCCTTGTTTCTTCTATCTCAGGCGAAAACATGTAACTGCAGGTTCAGCAGTGATTTTGTTAAATAGCTTTACAGCATGCACACTCTACAACATATGTTTTCAGCTACTTTTATGTGCCGAAAGTACGAATGGTCAACTAATATTTCTGAAATGAAAAGCGCCTGTTGTAGAGTGCAGTTATTCGTTTCAGATTATGTCTGCTCTGGATAAACTCATTGATTGATTCTCATCACTGGGGTAAAATGGGCCACACCACCATTGGGTCAGTCATTTAAAGTGAACACACAGGCCAAGCTTTGCTTCTGACTCCAACCAGACAGGTTACAGTCAAAAGTACTTGTAAGATTATGAAAAAATAAATGATTCTGTACTTATATGTAAATTAATAGAATATCAGTTCTCCTGTGACAACATGAGCTGCTTGAATGAATACAACAAGCTAACAGTAAATACCTTTAGTGCTATTTCAAACAGATTATTCTTGCAGATATGTTTTATGACCAAAGTTGCAGGTACAGTGAATTAGGGAGACACAGCCACCTGAAGAGACATCTGCAGGACATGATCATGCATGTAAAGGCTCACAAAAGGAGGACAATCAGTTTACATAAAAGAAAAGGTAAAAATGTGATTTATTTTCTTAACAATTTAATAACCAGTCAAGATTAAAAATGTTAAATACATCATAAACCACGTAGGTACAGATGTAACTCCTCTGATAAAGTAGTCTTTTGGGTAATTTTCTAGGCATAAATGCCAAATGATTTCAGGTTTAAAAGTGTAAAAAAATCACAGCATTTCTTAGTTTTACATTGCTGTAAAATTTATTTTGATGAAATGAAAGTGACTATTTCATAGAGCACAATCTCACAAAGTCGCTATCTTTTATCCTAAAATGTTCACATATTAAACTGTTACATGTTGGACAGCTACCACAACAAATAGACAAATTATGGCTTTTCTTTTCCTCCCATTCAAGACAAATTGCAGCTGTGAATTAGACTGTATATATAAAAAAAGGAAATTTTTAGTATGATAGATCTGTCATACCTCCATCTGGGAAGAATCCCAGAAATAAATATGCACTTGCCTAAAAGGTGCCTAATTTGGTCAGACTTTGTAAAATGTGATGGTGAGAAAGTCCACCGGCTGACTTTGAGAACCCTCAGTGGCAGTCACTGTTTTCTACTGACACAGTTAATTTGAGAGTGAAGGCTGAGGAAGGCCAATCCAAAGAGCTTTCACACACATCCACATCAATTAACAAGCTCAAGCTTAAGGCTAAAACTTACCACTGGGTGTCATTATAGAGGCATACTGTTTCCTGCAGTGAGTTGTGAAGACTCAAGGTTGTTTTGCAGGATCTAACTTTAAGATGTCATCACTTCCAGTTTAGTGGGTAGAGAAATTTTTAGGGATTTGGATACAGACTTCTTTTCCAGCTGTGGAGCTTTTCCAGAATTTCACCATCTTCGTAGACACTTTTTTTTCTGTACATACTGCCCTCCTGTGTTGATGTTGACTCACCAGATTCCCCCCCCAGTAGCATTGGGATCATACCGAGGGCGATTCTGATTTAGAATTGACCAGCAGTTTTTTTTTTTTTTATTTATCACTTTGTGTACATCAGTTCAATCAGAGTCTAAAGGTCTATAAAATACACAGTACTGACAGTTGCTAAATAAACAGTTGATAACCGCTGTTGGGGCAGTGAAATTCAACTTATGAGATCTGCTAAAAAGGTCTAGAGAGCTACTCATTATCTTGTGATTTTGGTAAACTGGTTTAATTACTGTGGCTACTCATAAACTGTGATGAAATGTAAATTAAACTCAATATAAAACCAAGGATTACAGAGTAAAAACACTGAAATTCACAGCTGCCACTCTGCTGCATCTCTGGTCCACTACAGATGACCTACATACAAACTAGAGCAGAACAAATGGACACAGCAACCGCGCAGAGGGGCTCGCCTTGCATGGGAATGATTCTCATATTTGAGTGTATATAGGACAGGGGGTCTGCTCTCAGTCTGCTCACATGTTACATTACCTACATCATGTTGGCCATCACATTGTATTCCGAGAGGGATGCTTGGTGCAGCAAAGCTGGCAGGACAGAAACAAGAGAGTTAATGTAGCAACACAAAAATGTGGATGAGTTGTGTCATGATGACACATTCACACAGGGTCAGCTATTTCACTGGGGACAACGACCTCGTGCATATTGTGAAATTTGAAATTTGGCAATCGACTCCTGTTGAGAAACATGCAGCCTCCTCCTTTACAAAGTAACTTTGAGTTTTCAGGCTGTTTAAAGGGAGTACCTGCATTGACTGTTAGTACTCCAGCAGAAAGGCCACCACACAGGCATGGATCGATTAGTGAAGGGGCTTAAAAGACCAGGGATCCCTTCATTAGAGTCTCAGATGGAAGTGATCAGTAGCATTTCTTAATGGAAAATGAATTAAACAACTAAAATAGGTAGTAAAATTATTCATTGCAACTGTGTCACACTTCCATGCCTTATACAATTCAGTAAAGTTGGAAGACTCAGGCAGAAGATTAAAAAAAAAAATGGTCAAAATCAAAGCAGCAGAGGCTGTGGTGTCTGCACTCCCAGCCTGTGTTGTTAAGGGTCCATCTGGTCACAATTTCTGGAACAGTTTGTTTGTGGTGACAACCTTGTTTAACCCCAATGTGATGCAACTTCGCATTCTGGGATGTGGAGGAATTAAAATCAAGAGAATCAAGGTCTCACCTGCACTAGCATCAGACAGATAGGACCTTCATTTGAACCTTGTGTGTTTATCCTTTCTACCATAGACACATCTAACAAAAGAGTCAAGGTTCTCCTGTGGCTTTTGTAAATGAATTTTGGCTTAATTTATTTCCCCCCCCTCTTTCAAAGGAAACCAAACGATGGGAAATGCAGAAAGTTCACCCTCTCAGCAACTTATTTGTATCAGAGCAAACCAACTATAGGTTTGGAAACACCCGTAGCCCTAAAGGATTAAGGTCCAGAATCACAGCATCCTATAAAAAGTCTTTCATTGGACTCTATAAGCTCCCTACATATGCACTTCTTTTAACCCCTCATATACAGTTAGCAGCACAGACTGTGTTGTACATTTGCATGTTCAAGCAGATATAATCCTGTTGACATCACTAGGTTTATTTTGGCAAAATGTGATGAGTAAGCTGACACGCTTGTGTAAAAAAAAAAAAAAAGAGAAATGGAATGCCCCTTTAACATTTTAAGCAAGAAGTGAAAGAAAAAAAAAAAGGAAATTCATTAAATGATTAAAAATTGAACATTAATTTAACCTTCAAAAGCTCTGGGAGAATCAGATATAATTTGTTCTGTTTCCAAGATTGTTTCAATCCATTTAATCCTATGATCATGACAGCTGATACCATGTAGGGCTATTTTTATGGAGATGACTGTACAGACAAGTTTTTTTTTATTCCCACATTAATACCAGTTTTACATTTGCCTGCTCAAAAACTCCAGAATCATGTCTAAATTGATCAGTCTTGTCTGCTGCTCTAAGTCATCGCATACAAATAGAAGCCAAAATGCAGGCCGATGCCCGTCTATGTGTTGACTTTACAACTGCATATACTTTTCAGGTGATGCACACCTTTTATCTAACAAAACAAAATCTTTAAATGTCACCTGCAATACATTAGAGTGATAGGAAAGGGAGGAAGAAACAGCAGATGTCAGACCAAACTTAACCCATCATGGATGACAGGAAGGACATTTTCAGAAAAAACATTTTCCTTCCATCAGTATTCAAACATGGTACAGAGAAGAAGATATGATCTCAGACATACTGTCTGCACAGTCTTCCTCTGTAGGGATGGACTCAGCTCAGCTGGATGAAGATACTGGTGATTCAGGAGAAACAAAACCCACCTGCTACTGCTTTCATCTCTAGCCATCCATTCGTGTTGGTTATGCCAAATTCTGACCCTCTATCTCACCAGACGTTTTTCCAATCTTCTGTTGTCCAATCTTGAGGAACCCATGTGGATTGTAGCCACAGTTTTCTGCTCTTAGCTGACAGGAGTGGCATCTGGTGTGCTCTTCTGCTGCTGTAGTTCATCTGTTTCAGCATCTGATACATTGTGCATTCAGAGATGCTCTTTTGCATGCTTTGGATGCAACACCTGGTTACTGTTGCCTTTATCAGCTCAAAGCCAGTCTCCACTGACCTCAACAAGGCATTTTCTCCCAGAGAACTGCCACTCACATAATAATTACATAATTTTCTCTGGGATTAATAAAGTATTCTGATTCTGATTGGATATTTTCTCTTTTCCCCCAACCATCCTCTGTAAATCCTAGAGATGGTTGTGTGGGAAAATCTCAGTAAATCAGCAGTTTCTGAAATACTCAGACCAGCCCATCTGGCACCAACAACCATGCCACGTTCAAAGTCACTTAAATCACCTTTGTGCCTCATTTATATGCTCAGTTTGAACTTCAGCAGGTCATCTTGACCATGTCTACATATCTAAATGCATTGAGTTGCTGCCATGTGATTGGCTGATTATATATTTGTGTTACTGAGCAGTTGAACAGGTGTGCCTAATGAAATGAGTGTATATATTCAATTGTACTTTTTAGATTTTCCATGAATTCATGCATGCAATCATTTTAGCAATGGCAAACTAAGTGAACTAACTACAGGCTTATCTCCAACTTCAGATGAGCAATATATCCATTTCAGAGGCATTTGGCCTACTGGCAACATAAAGTACAGTATACTTAAAAATAATGCATTTACACTATTGCACTGCCTTTATGTTGAACTATCAACTCCCTGAATGCTGAATTATCAACTTCCCTTTCATATAGAAGAGATGAACAGTTTAGGATTTTTAAAATATCTGTTAGACCAAATTTAACCTTGTCAATATTTTAATGCCACAATAACAACAACAATCAAACATTGAGAAGGTAGTTCTGCAATTCCCCAGCTGAATCTAAGTGGCTGGTACACAAACAAAAAAGCCTCTTAGGTTAATTTAGCATTTACTATTATACAACTTAAATGAAAAGCAAAAAAGTAAAGCAGAAATCAAACACAGACAAACTTGTAATTGCAGTCTAGACACTGGGCACGTCAATGAAGAAAATAGATCTAAATGTATGTTTCTGCAATTTTCTTTAATGGTTCTCTGTTGAGAAAAAGAACAAACAAGATAAATTCCTGCTCAGCTCAATACTGCCTGAAATTCTATCCATTTTCACATCGATAACAGTTATGCCGACAGATCTCTAAGCAATTCCAATCACTAATGCAGTTACCCATCTATGGCTTTCATTACATACTCCATTAGGGGGTGTTATTGTGACAATCTCCATTATTATGATAATTACATAGAAGTGCTACATTTAGAGCTCCAAGTGATCCACCTAAAACATAATCATAAATACTAAGAATTAGTTCAGTGTGTGGCGTATTTTTTACATTCATCCATAATCCCAATCGAAATCGTAAACTCGACTAGACTTCCTTTAAATAACAAACGTACAAACTTACTGATTTGCACACAAAACTGACATTCTTTTATTAACTTCTCAGCCATCTAAAATAGAGCATCTTAGAAATTAAACAGTTAAATATGAGCCCTCGTAGTTAATAGTGCAGATATGATAAAGAGGGCAAGTTCTGACACCTGAAGACAAATATGGATTCCCTTGTGTGTGCGTGCGTGCGTGCGTGCATGTGTGCTTGAATGAGTCCCCCTCAGGTCCTGAAGAGCATGGCAGCAGTCACAGCTGTTAGAGCCACAGCAACCACAGGCCCCCAGATCATCCACGGTTTCTGGAATAAGTGGCAACACAGAAATAGAAAGTTGAGCAACGGCACATAAACAACCACCCATCTATGGATCACCAAAGCTTTGACAGAGGGCGCTTGCCATTGAGATCAAGGCAGTGCACAATTACAAACAGCTCTCGCAGATAAAGATAAGCATCATCAAAACCAACTGTGAGGAACAGTTGTTAAGCATTAGCCATCCAGACAGGACAAACAGATGTCAGATGTTGGAGCTGTATGATTAGAGAGGTTAGATTTATTTTTTTAAATTTTTTTCTGAGGAAGGCATTCTCAGGAATGAGGAAAACCTGATTAAATCATGCAATGGTCTAAGAGACACTGATGAGGATGAAAAGATGTAGGCCAACTTGACAGGAGTAATGTGTACCTTGCTACCACAATGCGCCGAAGCACCAATACAGCAAAGCCAGGATAAGGCCGATGACTATGGCTTGAACAGGCAGCAATAGGGATGTCTACAGAAGGGAAGGGATATTATAGTAATCAACTGCAATGGGACATACTTTGGTCGGGTGCAGGTTTATTAATAGTTCCCTCAGTCAGTTATCTACGCCTGTAACTGGTATTTATACAAATCTCAGTCACACTCGCCTGTCAGTGTCTCATGGTTAGTTCACACATACAGATACAAAGGAGCTGGCACTTTGTGGCCTCATAAATCTGTAGGTGTGTGTGTGTGTGTGTGTGTGTGTGTGTCTGGGGGGGGGTGTTTAACACAGAGTTGACATCCTATATATCAACGTTACTATACACGGCTGTGTTTATTTCCTGTTGTTCAGCATAGTTGGCTGAGTTTTTTAAAACCCTTTTTGTACTTGCTGAAGATGTTTTAAGCTGTCAAGCATGCCTGACATTTAAGTCAGGCATTTTGAGATCAAAGTGATACAGTAGTATGGTGCTCTCACCTCAGCTTAGCCACCAAATAGCAGCCGTCTAGCACAGCTTTTTGAATCCATATGTGTGAATGGCCCATAAAAGCAACAATAAGAGACACTGGATGACTAGAG
>VUQS01036498.1:34900-45245 GCA_015108495.1 Heterochromis multidens
TAAGTCCTGTCATGGGTCTCCACTGTCTTGATGAGAACAGGGCCTGACCTTCGTCGCTGGTGGTTAATGGGTGCAGCTTTTGGAAAGAAGACAGAAAAAAGACAGAACAGGTTGTCACTCTGATCTCTGAGATGAACACAATCCTCATGATCTCATCTTTATTTGTAAAATACATTACTTACATTTGTTGGGCACTGTTTGGATGCTGACAACAGAGTCCTGCCCAAGTCTGTTAGGGAGAAATCAGGAAATGCACTGTAAGCATTGATGTAGTGGTAAATTTATCTACATGGTTCAAGTGGAAGTGACAAAGATGTATAAAGCACTTTGTGGCTCTAGAGGGAGCTGTGCATGATCTAATAAACTGCCTCATGTTTAAGGCTTGAGATCCAACAAAGAAAGCTGGCTGGTAAACCAGATGTACATTACCCAAAGCAAACAGTTAGTTATTTTCTTTCTCATAAAACCGGAAGACACAGACTTTCGATGAATCATAAATTTCATCATATAATCATAAATATCTGTGTTATTTGTCAAAGTTTGGTTTTGAATGTGGGTTGGGCTCACAGTTGCTCTTCGAAGCTGCTGCTTGAAAAGCCGCTCGGCTCTATGACTGCAGTTATCACCAGTCATCAAATACCTGTGGTTGTTTTCTGCATTTCACCCCCTGGCCTCAGTTTATTATTGTTTCATGCAACACGCTGAGGGGAAGAACTTGAATAATGAAACAAATCTGTGGTTGTGGAACTAGAAAACAAACAATCAATTTGTTATCTCTGACTGAGGCTTTTGGCTCAAGGCCGTGCTTTTTTCTATAACACACCCAATTTTCCATCCAAACTGTCAGCAGATGGTTTGCAAATTTGGTAACTGGGACAACAAAAAGATCACTACTAATTAATCATTTTCTAAATCGATGTAGACATTTTCAAAACCGTAACCTCACATCGATGGTGATCACATGACAAAACAAATTGTTGTTGAAAAGTTGCTGCCTTAACGTATTGTTACCAGCAACCAGTAACTGCCAGCTCACCTCTCCTCCTCTCCCTTCAGGAGTTTCTGGTAGGTGGCGATCTCTATGTCCAGGGTCAGCTTGATATTCAGGAGGTCCTGGTACTCTCTGAGCTGCCTGGCCATGTCCTGCTTGGCCTGCCTCAGAGCCTCCTCAAGGTCACTGATGCGGTTCTTTGCATCTTTTAAAACCTGTTCCCCTCGCTCTTCCATCTCGGCTATGTTCTCTTCAATAGAGTAACGCTGACAAAGACCAAAGTTTTATTTAAATCTGAGCTTGTCAGTGATTCCTGTACATTACAGCACTGGTGATTTTGTTTAATTATGGTAACAGCAAAATCAAACTGGTCATTCTGAGTGGTTAATGATATTTCAGAGAAATTCTCATGTATGTGATTAGTCTGCCAGCTCAAGATGCACACCACTACAAAACAAAACAAAACATTACATCTGAATATATAATTTGCTTAATGTTGTCTTTGATTTGTTTGCAGTTTCCTTTCTTTTTCTGAGAACAGCAACTAAACCTATTGTTCCTCTTGATACTGCCTAGAAGGAAATGTACAGCTTTTGTACCAGACTCTTTACTGATTTGCAGAACACATGCACAAATAAAATGTAGATCAATTGGCGTGCATTCTCTAAACAGGTGCAACCTTTTGGATCACTTGTTAAAATGCAGTTTAAGATCAAGCAGCATATGAGGCACTCTATAAGCCTTTCACTCACCTGTGCCTTTGTAGTCTCAATCTCAAGCTGTCGGCGATTAATCATTCGCTTAAGCTCAGATATTTTGGCCTTAGTGTTTTGCAGCTCACTGTTATGCTGCTGGACCTCAGCATTCATCTGGTCAAACTGGTGAGGTAAAAAGATGTAAAAACTGTAATTACTGGGTTAACAAATATTATTCTGATATTCTAGTAGATTTATGAGCTTTAACTTCTGAGCCCTTTCATATTTCTACTTTTGAGTAAAAGCTTGTTTTCCTACTTGGTATATTACATCAACAGTAACCTGCAAGTATTCATGTTAGACCTTCACCTTGATCTTGTACCACTTTTCAACTTCTTCACGGCTGCGGGCAGCAACATCCTCATACTGAGCCTTAACATTAGCTATAATTTGGTCCATGTTCAGGTCACGGGAGTTGTCCATCTTCAGCACCACAGAGGTGTCCTTCACACTCTCCTGTAGGTCATACAGCTCCTTATATGAAACAACATACACAGTGAAAGTTAGAGGACAAAATCCAGAATATGACACAGGCTTGCACAATGATTCATTGATTTAAATTTGGAAAAGGTTTTCAGTGAAGACTTGTGTACCATGTCATACACTTTCTTGAGGAAGTTGTATTCATCATGGAGAGCAAACAAATGGGTTTCTAAATCCACCTTTGACATATATTCTTGATCCACATCCTGGAGGCAAGAGAAAAATTAAACAACTTTTTTTTTCACTGCAATTGTGCTTTTCTTTACTTATAAGTAAAGCCATCTATTAGTGTGACTGCCTACTGTACCTTTTTGAACATTACAAAATCATTCTCTGCATTGGTCCTTCTGTTGAGCTCTTCCTCATACCTGAAACACCCACAATTATCAGATTACACACACAGTTAATATCACTGTGCACTTTATTACCATATGTTGCAAAGTGAACTCCTGTTCAACAGTAGTTTGGTTTCTTCCACAAAAATGCCTTACTTTGACTTGTAGTCCTCCACACTGTTGTGCATGACTCTGCACTCATTTTCAAGTCTCACTTTATCACGATTGTGACGCTCCAGCTCTTTTTCCAGGTTGGCAATGAAGGAGTTCATCACAGACTCCACATCAGAGGAGGAGGGGGCACTTTGCTGATTCAGAAGCTTCCACTTGGTTTCCAGCACTTTGTTCTGCTGTTCCAGGTGTCTTACCTGACACACAAGAAGGAATACAAACAAAATCCAACACAACCCAACTTTAGGTTTTACATTTAGGTTCAAAAGCCAATGATTTAACTTGAAATGAATTATCAGGATTATAAAAATGGTTTAAATCTGACAGTGAAATTTCCTCTTACCTTATCAATGAAGGAGGCAAACTGGTTGTTGAGACTCTTGAGCTGATCTTTCTCCTTGGTGCGAACAGCTTGGACAGTGGGGTCAACCTCTATGTTTAGTGGGGCGAGCAGGCTCTTGTTGATGGTTACAGGTGTAATAGGGGTAGCAGTGCTGATTTTGGGGATGGAGTAGGATCCCATGGAGCTACTGCTGAATCTCCCTGAAGGTGAGTTCAGTAGGCTGTTGCGCTTACTCCTTAGACTCATGGTGTTGTTGAGGATGGAGAGCTCAGCTGGTGGAGGTGGTGGTATAACTCAGATGTGCGACTTTTATCTTTTTGACTGCTTTATAAGTAGGACTGGGTGTGTTGTGATAGTGGTGATTGAATGTGGGTAAACCAGTCTGACGCATACCTCTTCCTCTCCCACCTACCTCAACTGTGAAGATGCAACAGGAATAGGTTCCTGCTCCACAACTTCAGGTGAGCTCCTTAATACACTAAAAGTCTGAAAGGTTAGTCCATGCTGTGATTCAAGAAGTCATCAAGAAAAGTAAAATATTCTCTGATGATAAATAAAATGAATAAATTGAATAAAATTAAAATTTGCTGTAGTGCTACAAGAGCAGCAAAGGAAGTGTTTTTTAACATCAGGAAAATGGCAAGGAGCAAATGAGCTTTTAGTGATTTTAACTGCAGGGTTATTACAAGTTTTCTATTCAAATTTAAGTCAGTAGGTGCTGACAATAATATACTCTATACAATATTATCTTGGAAAATTTCTCAAATAGTATATACTGGATACATACTGCATACAACATGTATATCAGTGGACTTACTGAGATTAGAATAATATTCTAACATTTCTGAAAATTTGTTTTCTATATTTTTCCTCCCTTAACTGAAAGATAAACTCAGAAGTGCTAAGATTAAAGTAGTACATTTATGAATAAAAACTCAAACTTCTTTTTAAAATACTAAAGTTGTAAATATGAGGGGAAAACATACACACATAAGCGAGTAACGTCAAAACTTTTTGAGAAAAAACTTTTTTTGTTTGCTTGTTTTTGGTCAAGAAACTACACTGCTACACTTTTTATGAATGGAAGAATGGATCCACCTCATTACGCCACACACTCCACCAATAAACAGGAAGTTCCACACCTGGTAAGGAGCTGCCATGGTAACTGATATACAAAAGCTATTATCTCATTTAAATCAGATCCCTCTAATAGTAATTCTTTACTATTACTATTAATGTTATCCACCCATCCATTTTCTTCCGCTTATCCAATTCATGGTCGTGGCTTAGGGTAGGATGGACAGGTCATCAATCTGTTGCAATGATATATTATTATTATTATTATTATTATTATTATTATTTAATTACTATACGAGGCTGTGATCCAAATCCGTATGTTGGTTTATCCTTGAACAGACCCCAACATTTGGATATGATAATTGAGTTATTCTGGACTAAAACCACGAGTATTTCTGTATTTGTCTGCGCTGTGATAAATTTGATGCAGCATTGCAAATAATTGGCCATCATACAGAACAAAGAGGAAAATACTTTGATTTTAAAATTTTTACTTGTTGCTACTAATAATACTGCACTTATGTTATATTTGTGTTAACTGATATTAATAGCAACTGGTTGTATAAAAAAAAAACCTGTCTGTCCTCTTGCTTTCTTTTCAAATTCTCTCTCTCTCCCTTTGAGACGGATTATCCAATCATCTCTTTCCCTTAAACAATCAACTACAAAGGAAAAAGTTTCTCACGTAATCAGATTTATTCTGGTTTGTTCATATGCCACTCAATCTGTGCCACCTGCTCAACATATCATCAAGAGAGTGTCACGTGTATACTTAACAATACTGGACACACTTTAAATGTTTTTTACATGACAATGAATATTTCTTTTAGCTCTTCCTTTGACAGAAATGAAGACTGCTTCATTCAATGCACAGAGGTTTAGACTGACTAAGGTCTCAGATCCAGAGGTCCTGACAAGCCTGCTTAAGGTAAAACAGCTTTCCTTGGCATTAGCGGGGCATACTAAAGCACGAGATGGCAGATATCAACTCTTTCAGCGAGGACACATTGTACAGAGAAAAGACATCACACAAAATTAGAAATAATTAAGAGCTTCTTCTTCTCTGGAAATGTGTAGTTCCTATCACTCATGAGTTTTGGGAAGCAGCCAGCTGCATTATTAAGTGTGAAAATGAAAACTGGGAAGCAGCCAGGTGCATTAAGTGTAAGAACGAAAATAGCTTTTTGTTCCTTTCTCTTTTATTATCATTGAGTTCTTTAAAAAAACAAACAAAAAAAGAACCAACAAACAATGAAGACGTGTGCTTTCTGTCCTTGAAATTTTGCACTACTTTTATTAAAAACATTCATTTTTTGTAGATTGTGTCTTGATATGATATCATAGGTATTCTGGAGGTGGTGGATGTGACTGGAGATTCTGCCAGAGTGTTAATGTAAGGAACCTCACTCAGTCAAAACAAAGAGTTACGTTTGTGTGCGTTCTTCTTTTGAATATCTCAGTCAGTTATTGGGAAATCTGCGGTATGTATGAGTCATTTTAAACCGTGAACATGTTTGTTTTTTCAAAGTGAATGAGTCTGATGTAGTCTGACATGGTGATGGCAGCAGGTTTATCAGGTTCACTCAACATCTTGTGAGAGCCCTGAAATACGTTTAAGTGCTGATCCCAGTCCGCACCGCACCAACTGACTCTAAGAAAGAGCTTGATGAGCTCTATGATGTCTTCCTGGTGGTTAAAGACAAATGGAAAACTGATTTGAGATGCATTTTTTTAGTTTACTTTACTTAAATGTGATATACATAACCACTATCATATCAGAGGAATCACATCTATTGCACAACCTGTAAATTACCACTCACTGTTCTCATATTTTCTCTGGGCATATTGAAAGTTCTGTTAGCATGGAAAGCCTTTTTAAAAATTTCCTTTAGAATGTAATCATCCTGAGAGATATCAGGGCAGATGGCTGGTAATGGAGGAGATCTGCATTCGCAGTGACAAGAACTTTCACTGGCTGATTGGTGATAACGTGGACACCGTGGCAAAAACAAGCGATCATCACACTTATGACAAGTTCATTAGCAAAATTTGTGGCAGGATATACAGTTGTGGTCAGAAGTTTACATACACTCATCATGGGCATGAATGTCATGATAATTTTGGGCTTTTAATTGTTTCTTGAACTGTTCTTTTTCGAGGATGGAATGATTGTACAGCATCCAATTGGGTGTACAAGTTTGAATTTACTTTGGATTTTCTCTAATCCACACAGAGTCAAAAGTATACATACACCTCCATTATTTTAGTTAAATGTCCCTGTGGCGGTGGTGTGGTTTGCGGCTCAGCTGGAGGGGAGGGGTGGAGCAGTGGGTTCAGGGCGTGGCGTCAGGGGAGACTAGCCACCACAGCAGACTGTCATCATCTAATCATGCCTCCCCTATTTTAGCAGGACGCCAGGACCTGACGACAGAGCTGGAGGAGAACAGAGCTGCAGACAACACAGCTGGAAAGCTGTGTGGAAGCGAAACAGTGAAAGCATTATTATTGTAAATAAACACACGTACTGGCGAGACTGCCTCTTTGGGTCCTTTGTATTACAGTCCCTTAGCAAGTTGCACGTTGACCAGATGCTTTTGGTAGCCATCAACAAGCTTCTGGCATAATTCTGGCTGGATATTTAACCACTCTTCTTGGCAGAATTGGTAGAGTTCATTTAAATTATTTGGTTTTCGGGCACGGGCCAGGCTTTTAAGCATAGTCCACAAATTTTCAATAGGGTTGAGGTCGGGGCTTGGATCATTGTCCTTTTGGAACACCCAGTTGTGTCCAAGTTACAACTGTATAGGTGTTGATTTGAGGTGAAGTATAAGAATTTGCAGGTTGTCGTCCTTCTTCATTATTCCATTCACTTTGTGAAATGTACCAGTATCACTGGCAGCAAAACAGACCCAGAGCATGATGCTACCACCACCATGCTTGACAGTTGATACAGTTTTCTTAGGTTTGAAAACCTCACCTTTAACCCTCCAAAAATACCTCTTGCCATTGTGGCAAAATACCAAATGTCATAGTGTCAACTGACCATTAAAACTTTTCTCTGGAAGGCATTTGGCTTGTCCATGTGGGCAACTGCAAATTTCAGTTAAACTTGAAGGTATTGATTTTGGAGCAGGGGCTCCTTTCTTGGTCGGAACCCTCTCAGTCCATGGCGATGTAATCTTGGAATCTGCAGTTGTTTAGAAATGGCTCCAAGAGACCTTCCTAACTTGTGCAAATCTACAGTTCGGCTATCTTAGATCTTCACTGAGTTCCTCGGACTTTCCCATTGTTCTGAGTACTGGTCAATCCACTGAGCGCTGTCAAACAAAACCTTTTTATGCTGGCAAAGACAAACTAGTCAATCATGATCACTAACGAGAAGTTAATAGCCCTTGGCCTTGTCAAATTAAAAAACATTGTACTGTAGAAACTTCAGAACCACTTATTAAAAGATTGAAGTGATTGTATGTATATATCCGAACCTGTACATATACTTTTAACCCACCCTGGAAAAAGAACAGTCCAAATAAATCAATAAAAACCCTAAATTACCATGACATTCACACCAATAATGAGTGTATATAAACTTCTGACCACAACTGCACATATTATCATATGATTTCATGAACTGAATCAATATACTTCTCCTACAGGATAGTTGTGTATGGAGAAGATATGCTGGCAGCCATTGTGCCAAACTCAGTCAAGCCATTTAACTTCCACAAAGAGTTTGATATGACAGAAGAAATGTTGAGCTATCCCTCCTATTCCTCTTCATGATATGCTCTTGTATGGATATTTCACGGTTCTATTTTGTGGGAAAATTGTTCATTTTATATACACATCCTCCCACAGGCCCTCAAGATAAGGGATCAACTCCCTTCTAGATGACAAAGAGCAACAACAGATGTTAAGTTGTTGATACCCAACAAAGGAGTTAGCAGAGCTGTGACAGGTAAAGAGCAAAACTGTAATTTACTTTGTCTGTTCCAGACAGACGCAGACATTAGTGTTTCAAAAGCTGTTAAACAACCCAGCTCATAAAACTAGACAGTATGGAAAATTCACAGAAAGGAAGAAAGCAGTGATTTCTAAATACATTTTAACTTGTATTTCATGGCAGACAGGATGTGGATATTAAATGTTTTTTAGTTTTGTTTGTTTGTTTGTTTTTCCTGGTGAACTTCACTTTATTTGTAAATATGCATTCATACCTACCATTCAAGCTTGCAATGTGTTTCCAAACAAGTTGGCATGAGGGTAATTTACATAATATTTAGGTAATAAAATATAAATAATACATAATAAAAAAATGAAAAAACTTTTAAATCTCTTAAAACAATGTTCCTCAATGAAAGGACAGGAAGTCGACTCTTTAGGGTCGACAAAATAATTAAAAGATTCAAGCAATCTGAAGGAATTTGTCTGTGAAGGCACCATTATGCTGAAAAGCAATGCAAGATTTTGGAGAAACCTACCAACATACTCCCTTCAAGACGATATTGTTTTCAGGGATGTCCATGCATATTTTAAGACAATGCAAACTGAGTTTTGCATGAATTACAAAGGTATGGCTGCGTAAAAAGAGGGCGTGGATGCCTGTCTTCCTGCAGTCAGGATTTGTATTCAATAAAGAAGGTATGCGCCTTAAAGACATGTTTGCAGGAAGAATGGAACGAACTGAATGACCTGATCTGTTGGTGTTTTTGGCCCTTTAAACATTATTTAGTGTTGTAAAAAAGAATGGCCATAATAAAAAAAAGTGGCATATACTGTACTGTGCTATTATTTTATATGTTGCATGTATCAAAATCAGTCATATTTATGTGATGAAACATTCTCAATGCAATACAGGTCAAAGCTAATTTACTGCTTTCAGTTCTAATTTAAAATGCCACCCCGCATTTCTTGTGATTTGATGTTTAAGTGCAGTGTAGCCTCTATGAAGGCACAGACTGAAATATGCTTGGAATCTGGGAGTGTTGTTTACAGATGAATTCAATGGTTTCGTGTATAGATATGTTTTGAAGATTTTGTAACTTATTCTGTACATTTGAGGTAATAAAAGGTCATGAAATCTTACATCAGAAGGTTTAAAAGGTAGGGGCTTTGGGACTCCTTCCCTTTTCCTATTTTATATAAATTGCAGCAATAATGGATTGATCTTACAAACAAGTACAGTCATTTGGTCCAAAGCCCAAGTTCACCTTTGTGTCATAGAGCACTTTTTTTTACCCTATGAAGCTTAACTTGTATTTACAAGGAATTACTTAGTTTATAGCTAAGAGCAACAGTTTTCACCAAAACTGGCACACACAATCTTTAAACCT
Source organism: Heterochromis multidens (assembly GCA_015108495.1). Lineage (NCBI taxonomy): Eukaryota > Metazoa > Chordata > Actinopteri > Cichliformes > Cichlidae > Heterochromis > Heterochromis multidens. The sequence continues at coordinate 44,386 of VUQS01036498.1, forward strand.
GGTCTTAGGCTTTCTAAGTGTTTGTCACAGCAAATTAAAATGGGAGGTGAAGCTGCCAAACAGGAGTTGCGTTAATATCTCAACAACCCCTTTATCTGTGATCAAAAGCAAACTGGCTACATGGACCAGAGGCCAGGGCCCTATACTACGAAGCAGGATTTTGGCTTATCCAGGTAACTTCGGGGTTAACCCTAGGTTTTGAGTACTACAAAGGTGGTTCACTTCTTATCTGGGTATATCGCCATAGTAACCTAACCTGCTCCAGGGCAGATTATGCTCCAGAGAGATGAACAGGTATGAAATCACCGCCTACTGACCAATCAGTTCTCCGAAAAATAGTGTCACCATTCCTGGAAGATCCCTCAGAACTCTGTGTCCCGACAGTAGAAGCGTCTGAAGTTTTCCAGTAGTGTCTAATGTCTTTGCGTTTCCCTGATGATCAGTAACAAATTCTTAGAGGCAACTTTATTATTTGATTTTTGTTTTTCCAGTTGGTTGCAAACAATTTTACAACAGTTTAATTTTAATATAAGCCTTAATACACGATCCTAAAACAGAGCACCTGCTGACCTTACATTCAATTTGCATGAAGACTAATTTTGGAATACAGTTGATAGTGAACTACTGTACAGTAATTTTCATCTCACATCGCTGATTTATCTGGAGCAGCTGCGTTGCTTTCATTCTATACTTTTATATGTGTAACCTCTTTCATTGGCTACAGCAGAAAAAACGTGAAGGTTCTGGAGTGTCCATCTCAGTCTCCTGACCTCAATATCATTGAACCACTTTGGGGAGATCTCAAACCTGCAGTTCATGCAAAACAGCCCAAGAAGAATGGGCAGCTTTACCATCTGAGA
>VUQS01036498.1:45435-56351 GCA_015108495.1 Heterochromis multidens
CAGGGTCATTTGGATAGTTTCTGTTGTCATTGTGATTTTAAAAGGGCAAACACAACTGTTTGATAATAAATGGCTTCACCCAACCACTAACCATGAGTGAAAGAGAAGTTTTTGCATTATCATTCATATTCTCTGAAAAATGTTCAAAAAAAAAAAATCACACATTCTGCCAGGGTATGTAAACTTATGAGCACAACTGTATAAGTATATATACACAAACACACCTTTGTTTTCTGTTAAACTAAGTGTGCTCTTTGTGTTTTTCTACTCACAGAGACTTTGCAGGTTGATGTGTTGAATCTGCAGAAGGAAAACCTCCTGCTGGAGAGAGAAAAACTTCAACTGAACATCTGCATATCAAAACAAGAGCTTGCCAAATATCTAATGAAACAATGACCAGAAGACTCAAAGCACTACTGGTGCTTAATATGTATATGATTCAGAATTAATATTGTGAAATACAATACAATACAAATTAAATAAATATCAGTTTCTGTCTGACTGTCATTTAACGACATATGACAGCACTGTGGCCTTGTATGCTTTGACTTGACCTACTTAAGAGGCAGAAAATAGAGTAAGGTTTGTCTAGTACTTCTGTGATCAAATGGTGGAATAAAACATCTTCTCATAGCTGCTCAATCTGATTAAAATAATACACATCAACAATCGCGAAAGACGCTGTTTTAGTTATGTTTTTACCGCTCGTTCAAAATGCGCATAAACGGATGATGGGACGCAATGACGTGTGCTGCATTTATGTTAACTGCGTGAGCTCGGAAATTGAGAGTTTATACCTGTAAGCGCAGGTTGCTACTTGTTCCGGTTAAGTGCCCGTGGCTAGGATTCTCAGCTTGTTGTAAAAAGTTTAAACGGTTGGTATAAATGTAACTTAAAAGTAAAAAGGGATATATTACTGCGTCGGAGAATGGTAAATAGTTGCCGTTTTAAGCCGTTATCAGATCCCTGTTGTTCCCTCACGTCGGTGAAGTGTACGCTGAAGTCACGTGACTGCTGGACCTCTTCCACCAAAACAGCGAGGACCCCGCACAGCTTGTCAACAAAAACAACCGTGACAACTTTCTCAGCGTCTACCGAGGAAACTCTGAAGTTACAGCCAACCATCACTCACCTGTCCGGTAGACAGGCCGTCTCAATGCATTACAGAGGACCGAAAACACCGAGGCGATTATGGATGTGTACGATTTGTTTAGTAGTTGCAGAAAGGGCGACATTTGTAGAGTCAGGTAACCATCGGCTCTGCTGACGTTATTTTGGCTTGTGTGCTTAAAGATAGCTGATTTTATTTGACATGTTTGCGGGTGACAGTGTTAGCATAGAAAAGGCCAGCCTTCTGCTTTTGTTTGGCCTTCCCTAGACTGCAGTCTTGCAGCTTAACTTCAGTTTTATGCAAATAAACGGGAGTTACCCACGGAAGGCAGTGTTGCTAACAGTAGCTGTGATGGGCAAGTTTGTAACTCTAGCTAACTTGTGTAGGTCAGCTCCTCAGTGCCCAGATGTAACGAAGGTACTAGCTATCAGTGTCAGATGCTCAACTGGATATCTAGGCTCCGCTGCTGTAGGACAGAGTTACCCTGCGAGGGAACAGTTGGACGGGACAGCAAAACTATGCTTAACTTGAAAGCAGGAATCAGTGGATAAAATTAATACATAGCCCAACAGTTGCCGAGCCAAGTAAAGGGGACGTGTCTATACAGTCATGTGTAAAAGAAAGTTTTTGATAGGATTCAGTGCAGTCCTGTGCTTCCATAGGAATTAAGAGGGTAAGTAGCAGCCAGGCACTGGTAATCAAATGCACTTGATAACTTGATTATCAGCAAGCGTGAGCACCTCTATAAAAGCAGAGGTTTTGGCAGTTTGCTGGTCTGGAGCATTCAGGTGTGTGTTAACACAATGCTGCAGTCTTCCCAGGAGTGGATGTCCAAGCAAATTCACCCCAGGTTCAGACTATGCATTGCTCAGAGAAACTGTAAAAAAAAATCCAAGAGCTACATCTCAGACTCTACAGACCTCATTTGGCATGTTAAATGTTAAAGTTCATGACAGCACAATTAGAAAAAGGCTGAAGAAGTGTGGGTTGTTTGGAAGGATCGCCAGAAGAATACCTCTTCTCTCTAAAAAGACCATGGCAGCACGGCTTAGGTTTGCAAAGTTGCACCTCAACAAGACTAGAGCAGTGTCCTTTGGACAGATGAGGCCAAAGTGGAGATGTTTGTTCATAATGCACAGCACCACGTTTGGAGATAACCAAACTCAGCATATTAGCACAAACACCTCATACCAAATGTCAATCACAGTGGTGGAGGGGTGATGATTTGGATCTGGACACCTTGCCGTCATTGCACTGACGATGAACTCCTCTGTATGCCAAAGTATTCTAGAGTCAAATGTGAGATAATCTGTCTGACAGCTAAAGCTTGGTCAAAATTGTGTCATGCTACAGGACAATGATCCCAAGCACAGCAGCAAATCTACAGCAGAATGGCTGAAAAAGAAAAGAATGCAACGGCCCAGTCAAAGTCCAGATTTCATGTCACAGGACTTTCAACTGAAGTCCTGTGACATGACCTCAAGAGAGTCGCGCATAAGTGAATGCCTGCAAATCTCGATAAACTGGAGCAATGTCGTAAAGAAGAGTGGGCCAAAATTCCTCCACAATGATGGACAAGACATGAAGTTATACAGTAAACAGTTGCTTTAAGTTGGTTCTGCTCAAGGTTGTTCTTTAAGCTATTGAATCATAGGTTGTACCTAGTTTTTCACAGCACTGCGTCGAGTCCTGTGAAAACTATGTAGGCAGCTGTGTAAATAATTTACCTCTTGCCCATTTCTCCATCTTGCATGTGGCCACAGGATTCAGATATGTTTGCAGCTGTGTAGGGATAACAATCATTACCAAATTGCCCAATCCATCAGAACTGCATGCTTTCAAGTTTGTCAGTTTTATATATTCATACCGGCATTAATAAAGGAAGCTGCTGTTTTCTGGTAACTACACTTTGCAAACACTGATGTCATAGCCATGGAAATGGATCAGTCTCAGACTCAGAAGTTGCATTGATGCAGAAAACCTGTGTTTTTCTACATTTTCCCCCACATAAAATCAATTAGAATGAATAAGGGGATTGATAAAATAGAAGTCAATAATTGCATATTAGTATCAATAAAATCATATGTATATCCCCTCCTTTTCTTATATGATGTTCCTGTTGAAATCCACTGAAAGGTTTGCACTTTGTATAGTATTTCTTTTTATGGCCAGTCATGACTGTGTTTATTGCAGCGCATCACTGTAACCTCTCTCCTCTTTGTTCTTTGCCTAGATACCTTGTTGAACAAAGAGATGTGGACCTCAATGTAAGAGATAAATGGGACAGCACTCCTTTGTAAGTACAGTGTAGCCAGCTCGTGCAATTCTCTGGCTAATACTGCATCATTGTCATAACTGCTTTAAATGTAAATACTTTGTGTTTCAGGTATTACGCCTGTCTCTGTGGTCATGAGGAGCTGGTCCAGTACCTGTTGTCTAGCGGTAAGGCTGACATTTCACTGGTTTAAGTCTTGCAGTCATAATCAAACAACACAATATTAAATGCTGATGTTGTGCAGTGCTTTATAACTGCCCTGATATATTCTGTAGTATCACCCTAGGTTTTTAATTGCTTGATTTTTCAGGTGCCAAGTGTGAAGCCAACACATTTGATGGCGAGAGATGCATGTATGGCTCCCTGAGCGACTCTGTTCGACGCCTGCTCAAAGACTACAAGTGTGTAAGCATCCGCGCCATGCAGCGGGATGATTTCAACTACTTTCTGCACATGTAAGGCTCCCATTTGTCAACTGATGTTTACATTGAAAAGAAACAAGAAGCACAGTATAGCACCTTTACAGTTTGTGGTTGCGTGTGCTGGAGGTTACAGTATGTTTGTCTAATCCAGGCATTTCTGGGTTTTTTCTTTAGGTTATTAGAGCAGGGTCAGTATAGTGACGTCAAGTTCCTGGTTCATGGACAAACATTTCTGGCCCACCGATGTGTTCTCAGTGCTCGCTCAGAGTACTTCACTGAAATGTTTGAGACCAAATGGAAAGGGAAGAACTTGATCACCCTTAAACACCCTTTGGTAAGTCAATATGTTTTCTGCGGATTAATACATTAGTGCCTTGTTGCAATGCCATGTCTAATAGACCATATTTAGGTATACTGTATGTATTTGTATTATGTATGGATAAAAGCTGTTTTGATTTCAGATCAATCCTGCTGCCTTTGGAGCCATTCTACAATATTTCTACACAGGTGGGTGTGAATTATAGCAGCTGATATTCCATTTCCACGCAGGAAGTGGAAACCCAATGTGAAAATGATAAGACCGTCCCTGCAAAAGAGAGGCCACAAATAAAGGGGAAAAAAAAGTTCCAATAGCAGAGATTTACTATATGAAATAATGAAAAACTCCAAAATAGATGGATTTTTGTTTTTTAATAATGAAGAGGTAGGTGCCACTTTCTGTTCACCCCGATTGCTGCAGTTGGCTTCAAGGCGCAGCTGGATTTAAAAATATCCTGTGCAGTTGGTGAGCAACCTTTTTTTGTGCTCATTTAAATTCAGTCATTTACACACAATAATTAAATATACGTACATGAAGGCATAAAGCAAAAAATAAACTAACTTTCCACTTCACAGGAGTGTAGCAGTGTTTCCATTAAGATAGTGGAAAAACAAGACACATTTCATTCGAATATACTAAAAGCATAGCCACTGGAGAAGTAGCATGTGTGTTTTTTGCATAAAATATGTTTTTGCATCAAAAAAGTGCAAGTAAACATTGTGAGCATTGATTTGTTCCTTTAGGAGAAAATTGCACAGGCTACTCTTTAATGAGAGGTTGTAGTGAGCCTGCTTGGCTGATAACTGGTTTTTATGGTGTGACTGAAGCAGAAAGAAATAGAAAATAAATGTATCAATGTAATCTTTTTTTATGGCATGCAAAGCACTGTGTTCCTGCTAATCTTCTGTTTTTGTAATCCTGTGTATGAAGTTTAAGTTGAATGAAAAAGTTTTTGTTTTTAATCCATGTTTCACAGGACGGATGGATATTGATATAAGTCTTGTGGAGGACAGTAGACGACTGGCTAAACAGTGCAAAATGGCAGATCTCATTGAGGAGCTGGAAAATAAATGCAAACAAGTGTATGAATTTGGTAAGGCAGAAGTCTTGATTTATATTTAAGCAAGTCTTGAGCCACCCCTCATTTCTTTATATTTTGCTTCCAAGGAGTCAGTCTTGTTGTAAATTTTTAAAGAGGTCTTGAGCAATAGTTCTTCAGGCTTTCTGGAGGTCTTTTCGGCAAAAACACATAATTTGTTCCCATTTCTGTAGTTGAATCTATGATAACACAGTTTGACCGACATAAAAAAATAATTTTGCACCAACAAGGTGATTTCCAAAGAGCTGTTAGCTGAAAACTTGGCATATCTCAGCATGGCGTGCAGTGTGTCTAACGTATTTGAGGACCCTGTGCCAGGCCTTAAAAACTATCTAGAGCAGATATCTGAAAGTCATGTCCTTAAGAAATAGGGAAAAAATCCAACAGGGAGAAAAGGCTGAGTTATGCCAAATTATACAAGAACTGGACTGAAAATCAGTGGCAACAGGTCTTAGAGTGATGAATCCAAATTTGAAGTGTTTGCTTAACATCGTCATCAGTATGTACAGGAGAGAGGTGCAACAGTGAGTGTCTACAGGCATCTATAAAACATGTTGGAGGCTCTGTCATGGTTTGATACTGCATTTCAGCCAGTGGTGTTGGAGATCTTGTCAAAATTGATGGAATTATGAATGCAGAAAAGTACCATTAGATACTGATCCACCATGCATGACTGATTCCAAACACACTGTCAGTGCAGTAAAAGCATACCTGGATAGAAAAACACACAGTGGAATACTGTCAGAGCCCAGACCTCAACATTATTGAAGCAGAGTGGGATCATCTTGACAGAGAACGGAACAAAAGGCAGAAACATCCAAAGAAGAGCTTTGAATGTCCTTCAAGAAGCCTGGAGAACTATTCCTGAAGACTACTTAAAGAAATGACAAGAAAGCTCCCTAAGACAGTTCAGGCTATGTTGAAGAATGAAGGTGGTTATAGCAATTATTGACTTTCAAGCTCGGTACAATTGTACAAACTCTGTTTTTGCCTTATATACTGTATTTCCATATATGTTTGCACACGTTTCAATAAATCTCTGCACCTATTTCCCATTTTGCTAGGAAAACAAAGAAATAAGGAGTGGCTGAAGACTGCATACTACTAATGTAATGCACAGTTTTTCCACATAGCTTCAAAATACCAGACCACCTTTTAATCACACATGTTTTTGTCTAGAGCTTGTTTGATGTTTTTTTTTTTTCTCTCACTAATGATGAGTGTTCCATCTTGTCTCGTTTTCTTTTTCTCCTCATATCAGTGTCCAATAAACCGGGAATCTGTGTGAAAGTTCTCACCCTTGAGCCTCACAGCTGTCAACTTCAGGAGGAGATGGCTCAGTTAGCAGACTGTGCGCTGCCCACTGAATTAAGGGTGAAGACATAATTGCAATAACATAAGAATTTTAGCCTACTGCAGCTGCTGCTGAACACCAGATTCATTTTTGTTGATTCTCTTTAGGTTGGATTTGGTGAGCTTCCCTTTAACAGAGTCGACCGTTTCCCTACTTATCCCGACATCTGCCTCAGAGTCGATGGTTACGATTTCTTGTGTCATAAGGTATGAATGACAAAGTTCTCACAATGTCTTGTCAGTTACAGTGCAGTCTCCCACACTGCCCAGATTAACATTAACATGAATGTGAATGACTGAAGTGTAATTGTGTGTGTTTTCTGTGTGTGTCCGCAGGCATTTTTCTGTGGACGTAGTGATTATTTTAAAGCCCTACTGGAGGACCACTTCAGTGAGGGAGAGCAGCTGCAGTCCCAGCCCAGCACCCCAGTGATTACTTTACACAACATCTCGCATGAAATCTTTATCCACATCATGTATTACATCTACACTGATGACACAGAGGTTTGTGCACAATTTCTTTTCTTTTATCTCGACATGTTTGCATCCCTGACCATTGCAGCATACTAAATAATTTTGACAGTTTTTATTTCTGAGATCTTTTAAAAACAAACAGGTATACAGCCAAAATGCTTCCGAAATAAATATAGTTAAACTTTATTTATTTTTGGGTCAGTCAAACTGAATATGATGCTTAAAACTGTTGGTTGGCTCTAGTTTTCATTGTGTACTGCCAGGTCGACTCTAAGCCCAAATGTTCTTAATTGAAACCAGAAGTGACTAAAAATTTGACTAAAATGGTCCTAACTTTCAATTTAATCTTCTTAAGCTCTTCATCCAATTTCGATGAAATTGGGCTCGTGTGAAATTGATTTTTTTTTTAGTTTTCTATAATATTATGATATTATCTCTATTTGACCTTTTGGACATTTGCACAGGAGGGATAGTGGATATGTTGGACAAAGGATGTTGAAGATAGAGCTGCCAGGCAGGAGACAAAGAGGAAGACCGTGGAGAAGGTAGATGTAGTAAAGGAAGGTTGGTGTGAAATGGAGGCAGATGATCTGCTGTGGTGACCCCTAAAGGGAGCAGCTGAAAGAAGAAGCAGCTCTCTAACTGGTCTTTTGACCTCTACACTGATCTCGGATTTGACCTTCATAGTAGCAGGAAATCTCTAATGCTGCAAAGTAAGGTTACATGTTTTTTATAGAATATTAAAATATCCTACTAGTAGTATTTTTCATTTTCTCTTACAGTATGCTGTTGAAAGACCTGTGACTCATAGATGCATATAAATGCATATAGCCTTTGCATTTCCTCTGTTGGTGCCCTACATTGTTAAATATTTCAGTAAGTTTTGGTGGGGAGACATCCACAAACAGACATGTAGCCAAGTGATGAAACCAACATATTTACATGTCATATAACAATATTCTAGGCAAAAAACATCTGGGTTGATGAGTTTGACCTCTCTCCATGTCACAGCATCTCATATCAACACATCTGGGCCTGGCCTGGCAGGCTGGGATCTAAATAAATTCAGTACAGTTTTTTTTTCTTTGTGATTTAAAGTGGTAAAACTCTGGTATGCTTTCTAATTTAATGTTTCATATTAATCTACTTTGTATAGACCTTTTTCTGATTTTTAAATTGTTACATAATAAAGAAAGGTGAATTATTATCATATGAAGCTACCATAACCTTATAATTTATGATTAAAACTCATCTAAACAATGTGCATACATGTAAAATGTGAAAAATGGAAACGATGGAAACGGTCGCCAATCAGCTATTTTAGTTGTCATATTTAGATTCAGCACATCAAAATCCATAAGCGATAGAACACTTTATCTCAGAAGCACACAACTTCTGAAAAATTCTTTCCCCCATAAAGACAGTGCCTGACGACCTCCCCTGTACCCTTAATGACGAGTTTTGACACCTCAATATATATCAATAAAGACATGGTTTGATGACCATTAGAATATGTTCTGGATTTTTCCAAGAGTATCCCTAGTAAGCTGATCACCTTCATTAACTTCTGATGCACACTCAGTTATTTTGTTCTGGAAGCAGGCCTGAAATATGACAGAAACCACTCAGCTCAGAAAAGAGAAACAAGCGTTACTCCTAGTAGGCGTCCAAGTGAGAAAGAGTTGAACAATAATGGCATTGCTTTTTGACTTCTCATAATAATCATTTACTCCCTGCTGGTTTCTCTGTATGTCCAGCTAATGACGGAGAACGTGTTTGATGTGCTGTGTGTGGCTGACATGTATCTGCTGCCGGGGCTTAAGCGTCTGTGTGGGAAGACGCTGGCTAAGACTATATGCGAGGAAAACGTTCTGCACATGTGGAAGACGGCCAAGCTTTTCCGTCTCTCCCGGCTAGAAGATCAGTGCACAGAGTTCATGGCCAAGATCATCGAGCGGGTGCGTGGCAGCGACTGTGTCCCATTGTCAGTGGCTGGTGATTCTTTATTGTATCTGTGCAGTTATTCATGTTTATACCCTCAGTACAGGTCTGAGATGTTTCTTAGAAAAATAGCTCCACATTTTGGGATTGTTTTCTTGTCAGAGTTTTATGAGAACATTAATACAGCTCTCATGTGTACACTCACTGGCCACTTCATTAGGTAGATCGTGGTAGTACCGAGTCGGACCCTCTTTTGCCTTCAAAACTGCCTTAATTCTTCGTGGCATAGACTCAACAAGGTGCTGGACAATCCTCAGGTTTTGGCATGTTGACATTTTAGCATCACACAGTTGCTGGCGATCTGTCAGTTGGACATGATGAGAATCTCCTGTTCCACCACATCTCAGAGCTGCCAGTGAACATCTAAATGATTCAGAGAAAGCTTGGGAGAAAGTGCTGTGGTCAGATGAAACCAAAGTCAAGCTCTTTGGCATCAACTCGACCCCCCGTGTTTGGAGGAAGAGAAATGCTGAGTATGACCCAAAGAACACCATTCCCACAGTCAAGCACGGAGGTGGAAACATTATGCTTTGGGGCTGTTTTTCTCCTAAGGGTATAGGACGACTTCACCACACCGAGGGGCCAATGGACGGGGCCATGTCCCGTAAAATCTTGGACGAGAACCTCCTTCCCTCAAACAGAACAGTGGAGATGGGTGGGTAGGTGGGTCTTCCAGCATGACAATGACCCAAAACATACCGCCAAGGCAACAAAGGAGTGGCTAAAGAAGAAGCACATTAAGGACATGGAGTGGCCTAGCCAGTCTCCAGACCTCAGTCCTATAGAAAATCTGTGGAGGGAGCTCAAGCTTCAAGTTGGCAAGCAGCAGCCAAGAAACTTAAAGGATTTAGAGAGTTTCTGTACAGAGAAATGTGCTAAAATCCCTCCTGAGATGTGTGCAAAAATTTGTAAGTGAGCAAACTTACAAATTCAGCAGAGGATTAAATAATTATTTCTCCCACTGTACCTACCTAAGTGCATTGAGTTGTTGCTATGTGATTGGCTAATTAGATATTTGTGTTAACGACCAGTTGACCACCTAAAAAAGTGGCTGGTGAGTGCATTATCTGATTAATATTTAGGCTAATTTTCTTCTGACTCTTAAGTCTAAGCTGTTTAAGTCTAAGTTCTTGCTTCAAATGTAGCCAACAGACATTTAAGTGAAGTTGACAGCAAATAACTTTATTTTCCAAAATGCCAAACTACCTACAGTACATTCATAAAGGTTTCCAACATCTGAAAAATACGTTTAAAAACTGTGTAAAACCAGTAAAAAGACATAAAAGGGGAAGTTAATAGCTGTTCCCAAGAGCCTGAGTTTGGTCAAGTGCAAATATTTTAGTGTTGTGAATTAAAAACACAAATTTAACAAAGAAAGTAAACACATAATAGCTTAAAACTTTTTTGTGAATGTTTTACTGTCATCATTGATATTTTGACCTCTGAGACCTCATTATATTATTTTTGTTGCTGTTTGCTGTTCGGAGCTATAGAACTCCTTATTTTTAAAGTATGTCAACCACCCTCAGTTCCCCATTAGGAAGAATTCACATCTGTGTACCTCTTGCATTCATCCTGTCACAGCTGGTGGAGCAAGCAGAGTTTGCCGAGATTGTCAAAGAGGACGCTGCATCATTAGAGAAGCGACAGGAGACAGACTCTGTCCCCTTAGTGGACGACATCCGCTACCACATTGCCAGCAACGTGCAGACGTACAGTGCGATCGAGGAGGCTAACCAGAAACTGGAAGCCTTGGAGGAGCTGCTGGTGAGAATTAATATTGACTGCTGAGGGTTCTGCAGGTTTGTGGTGCAGCTTCAGTGAAGGTTGAATGTTTTTTTTTTTTTTAAGGTGGATATATT
>VUQS01036498.1:74813-89076 GCA_015108495.1 Heterochromis multidens
AGGGGGGGGGGGGGAGTTGCCTAGCAATGATCAGAGTCTCATGCAGACCTGCTGCATGAGACTCTGATCATTTTGTTGCCATGGAGCTGCGGCGTGTCTGCTTGTTTTGTTTTGGATTATGGGAGATAATCAATACTGTGTGTCCTGTGGGACAGCTTCCACAGTCGCACTCTTGTCACCTGATGTCTTTGCCTGAGCTCTTGCCACACCCTTGGCAGCTGCTTTGACACCCTTACTCATGTTCACACGTGGGATGTCACACAAGAGGAAAGAAGAGGAAACTGCTTTCTCCGGATCTCCAGCAGCTGCCAACGGCCTGTGCTATCCAAAGAATGCTGAAGCTGATGTCTGCCCATCTGCTGTTCTAGCCTCAGGCATGGCAAAGAAAGTCCTCAATTAGCTGCAGAACTGACCAATCACAGCTGTCCGCACTGTTCAGCATACCTTTATGTGTTTTTATCACACAGCGAATCTATAACTTTACTCGTATTGACCGCATGCGCACACACGCCGCAGCACTGTGTCGTCTGTCAGTTTGCATTTGGAATGTGGGAAGGAGGAGGTGGTAGTGAAAGAGATGATAAGTTTAAAAATACTCTGGAGCTATGGAAGAGTACAGGGGTATCTATGTCCAGGTTCCTGGCAAAGTCATCTAAAAATAACCTAAAAACACTAAGGACATTATAACAGTAGATAGTCAAGTCCAGCCTGGGCTGTGTTCCTCCATATTCAGTTAGCTGATAATTATCTTTCTGCTTTTAATGTCAAAATAGAGTCTTGCTGTTCACCTTTAAAGACACTATGTGTCATTGCTGGGTGCGAAGCGTAAAGTGGCTATTATCGATATTTTTAAATAAACAGAGAATCACATGAGTAATTGCACATCAAATGGGTTGCTTGTTTTGATGAACACACATGGAACTTTCACCCATCTCTGCAGCAAATTATGTGTGTCGTATTGTATACTTTGCATTGTTTTAATTTCCTGTTTTGGTTCACTCTGACTGAGCTTTCACAATAGGCAGTAACAAAACAATGATAGAGTAGGTGAGTAGCTGAACTAAAAAGGAGAACTGAATCATGTATTGTGTCAATGTTATGTTCACAGCTTGTTTTCTGCCCACAAGTGGTCACAAATATATTACTGCAGGTTTAAACGAAGCTGTCACACCAACAAAAGCTTGATTGCAATGTTAAAAGAAATCTTAATCTTAGAATTAAAATCTGCTCACCCTCTTATTGTGTCTCCAGGTATTGGCTATGCCTCTATCGTGATCGTGTCTCTACTAAACATCTACTACATCGTGATCTTGGCCTGGGGACTCTACTACCTGTTTCAGTGCTTTCAGCCTGAGCTTCCCTGGGCAAAATGCAAGCAGCCTTGGAACACAGAGCACTGTGTAGAGGACACAGTCCGCAAGAACAAGACTCTTTGGCTGGCAGCCAACGCTACCAACTTTACCTCCCCTGTCACCGAGTTCTGGGAGTGAGTGACACACACCCACACACACATGCGCACACGTTACTAAAGTAACACTGCCTCTTTATCTCGCTTGTGTAAATGACATTCTTGCAAAAGGACTGTTTACTTTTGTAAAGCAGTAGTTCTCCACTTGTTTAATATAAACTTGGTTTGCGCTGCACCTTCCATGTGATAGTTCCACCTCAAAGTTAGACCTTAGTTGTTGGCTTAAACTGATGGACTGTTTTTTTCATGCACATTTGCTTTGTGATGTATTTGCATCTAATGGCAATTTGTCAAATGGTAGTTAGGCAGTTACATATGTTTCTTCTGCAGACGCAATGTCCTAAGCATCTCCACTGGGATTGAAGACATAGGGCCTCTGAAGTGGGACCTAGCGCTGTGTCTCCTGGCAGTGTGGATCATCTGCTTTTTCTGTATCTGGAAGGGAGTTAAATCCACTGGGAAAGTGAGTACACATCTTATACTTTTTGGGTTGCTTGGATGCAGTTTTTTTAGTTTTTCCCCAACAAGTCAGTGACAAAATGCTGCTGCTCAGAGAAAGCCCACATTCTTGGAAACAAGGTTAATAGAGATGATTAAGAGACACAGGCCTCCCCGTTGTCCTGGAAGTCAGTCCTTGGCTAGACTCACTGTCTGCTGTAAACACTTGATTGCCGCTCCTTAGTCCTGCCTTTGTTTCTGTTAGCAGACCCGAAAATGGGTCAGAGGCAAAAGACGTGAGTCTAGGAAAATTATTAACTCTATTAGGAACCTGATATGTGTTTATGTCTCCATTTTTTTGTGACAAATGTGTCTTAATATGATCTAATCCTTAATCAGATTCAGGATTTCAGTGAAAGATTGCTTGCATGCAGTGTTATACTGTGTAATGCATGACTTTTTTAAGAGAAGAAGTGCATCTAGGCCCTCCACTCAGTCATTCATAGAGGGAAATTTTTATCATGTAATAAGAACATTGTTTCTTTTGTGCTGGAGCTGGAAAAATATGAGTTAGAAATGAGAGTTTAAAAATGAAGAAGTGTTTATCCCACTATATCCCAACAGTGATGAGTCATAAGTCTGTAACTGTTGTTCAGTGTTTTTAGCTAATAAATCCTTTGTCTGGTCTAGGTGGTGTATATAACAGCAACTTTCCCATTTGTTATGCTGATTGTACTGTTGGTGCGCGGTGTGACTCTGCCTGGAGCAGCTGAAGGGATCAAATTTTACCTTTACCCTGACCTAACTCGCCTAAAAGATCCAGAGGTAAGAAATAAAAACTCTTTATTTTATCTGTTAAAGCTCCCTGCAATAATCTCTGACCAGCCAAAACATAAAAACATTTTTGCAGTATAGCTGCAGGCAACAATGAAGCAGTTTAATAGGGTACAGTCACAAAGTCAAGTTGATATGGTTATGTTAAAAGCATGACTATGAGCACTAATAAGGAAGTTTTTTTTTTACTTATTGCAATGCCCACATTAGTCAAATGATGCAATCTGATACAATCTTTTTAGAACAGTATGAAGAAGAAGAAATATACCTAGCAGCTTCCCTGCTTGGCCCCAAATTAGTGATCTCTAGATTTGTTGGTGGATTTTCTTGTGTTTGGAAAGAGTCAGGCTGTCTGTTTCCCTTTGTTTTCAGTCTTTATGCTAAGCTAAGATATCCCACTGCTGCTGCTCATCTCTTGCACCTTTCACATGCTCCTTGGATGTTCAGCTTTCCAAGTTGTTCTTCCACCTTTGGTGTGTCTGTGGTCTTTTACATCTGATTTTAGAAACAATGTGGGTACGATTTTTAGTAATGGATGCAATGCTCTACAAAGCTTTGGAGCATTTTTCAGTTCATTGTTTGAGTTTTACTGGTCACAGCTTTCTGTATATTGGATATACAAATAACTGGAGTATTTAAACCTTATTTCCACTATGCTTAAGTGCTATAAAAAAAGAAAAGATTAGTGATTGTAGATTTAAGACAATCTTTTGAAATCTTTATATGAAAAATCAGCAATCACTTCGAACTTCTCAGGTATGGATTGATGCAGGAACCCAGATTTTCTTCTCCTATGCCATTTGCCTGGGCGCCATGACGTCACTAGGGAGCTACAACAAGTACAAGTACAACTGCT
Source organism: Heterochromis multidens (assembly GCA_015108495.1). Taxonomy (NCBI): domain Eukaryota; kingdom Metazoa; phylum Chordata; class Actinopteri; order Cichliformes; family Cichlidae; genus Heterochromis; species Heterochromis multidens. The sequence goes on from VUQS01036498.1 coordinate 78,410, forward strand.
ACAGGTGAGTTGTGTTTCTACTAGGGTGAGTGGGACTTTAGTAGTGACAGCAACTCGTGTCAGAGACGGTTGCGTGAAAAGAAAATGGGAACTGTGTTCATTAACAACCTCCATGACATATGTGTGACATAGGGACTGTTTGCTGCTGGGAGGCCTCAACAGCGGTACCAGTTTTGTGTCTGGCTTCGCAATATTTTCCGTCCTGGGCTTCATGGCACAAGAACAAGGGGTGGACATTGCCGATGTGGCAGAGTCAGGTACGAGGGTCCAAGGTGATGGCAGCAGTGATGGTGGGCGCTGCTGCCCAAAAAAAGAAAAAAGAAAAAGAGAGACAATTGGAAACTTGAAAATTTAATTCAAATTTAAAAGAAGTAGTTTAATTAAGTTTCGAAATTTAGTAACGTAGAGGTATCGGCAACTGCACACTCCTTGAATAAAAGCCTCAAAGAAACAGATTTATTTCTACAATGTGTGTTCTACGTTTTCTGAGGACAGATTTCACGGCATTGGTGCAATGCTGTGTGCTTTAGCTACACAATGAACTGCGGCGTTAAAGAGCTCCTGCATTGTGCCATCATCATTACTACAGCTGTTCAGTGGCACCAGTCTGTCCCACAGTGATCCTCCTCATGCCATTCAGTAGCTTTATCTTTTGGACCATTGCTATGAAGATTGGCCCCTTACTGTATGTACTTAACTGTGTGTGCCCTGGCACCCTGAGGTCATATTTTTTGATTAGCAGTACTGTACTGTAAGCCCAGTTCTGCTAACAAGCTGTGGATCTCCTGAGGTGGACGCCACTTGTTCTGGATCTGTCTTCCTTTATCTCCTATGTTGACTTTGAAGGGGAGGTGTCTTCTTTAAGCATGATTTCTCTGCTCAGTTTAAGATAAACTCTTGCTATCTTGAATATAATAAAATAATCAAATGAACACATGATAATGCTAGTAATTCTATGTTGGTTCCATCATATATGGAAACCAAAATATATATAACTTTTTTTTCAAATATATTGACCTACATTTTTCTCAGATGTTCAATTGATTGAGTCTGTGTTTGATGCTCTTATTATATCTCATTGAACTGGTTCTTTGCTTTGCTAAAATCCATGTCTGCTTTGTGTAGAATATGTTTATTGTCACTGCACACAGTAAGTACCAAAATGCAGTGTAGTATCTTACAGATGTTAAGTGCTTATAGAAATATATCCAGATAAACTCAGGTTCAGAATGAATAACTGACGAATGGAGCTGTAAATATATTGTAAGATCAATACATAAAGTGTAAGACAGCTATGATATGTACAGTATGAGCAGAAGATAATATACAGTTAATAACAGTTGGCAGTTATGTAATATGTACAGTGTAAAAGACATATGATAGTATAGTATATAAATATCTTTTTTTGTTGCCTGTCTTGTAAGTAAACACCTACAGGCCGCCTTTAGCATAAAAACCACTCTAAGGGGAGTTTTATGATATGGCCAAAAAAAAAAAGTTAACCCAGTTACATCTATCCCATATCTGTCTTGTTGGCCACAACAGAATATTTCCTTTGCTCAGCCTCTCTAATTCAGTATTTACTTTATTGTACCATTCCCTCACAGTGTATCGGCCAAGCCGAAATTAGATAGAAATGTTAATTCTGTCCTCTGCCCCTTCTCCCCATCCCCTCTCTGTTCTCCTTCCAGGTCCTGGCTTGGCCTTCATTGCCTACCCTAAAGCTGTGTCCATGATGCCCCTGCCAACCCTGTGGGCCATTCTCTTCTTCATCATGCTGCTGCTTCTGGGACTTGACAGCCAGGTCAGTGTTTTCGCTGTAGTGTAAAGCTATCATCAGAACAGTTGTTTGGTCTTGTGCCCATTAATTTGAGACAGAGACCTCCAAGGCTCTGCGAGTTTGTTGGCTCTTGCTGGACCCAATACGTAAAACACATTTAGCATATCTCTGATTTGTATCTAACGCTTCTAAGGTGTCAGATAACTGACAGACAAGAAGCCAGTTTACACAAAGGCATTTTACTACCACACTTGACTGCACTGTGCGATGATTATAGCACCTTTAGCACCCTATAGTGTGGCAAATTAAGTTTGTAGAAGTTGGTGGATGTCCAAACAGTTAGTAAAAGTAATGATAATAGTTTGTATGCAAGCAGCCTAGCTTTCATACGAGGCAGAGCTCTGATTAAGACAAGATAATCTAAGTAGACAAAACACAAGTGTACTCTCAAGGGATTCTCCAGCTATATCACATTTCCTGCCTTCAAGTGTAATTCTACTCCTGTGCTAACTCAGTCCTGCACATGGCAAGCTACTCATCTCAGCCAACTGCGAGATCAGGCCAGCGCTCTAAATATGAGTACATGTAAATGCTCATGCAAGTGCAGCTATTTCCATGGGAGAAATGATGCCAGCGTGTGTGGGTGCATTTATTTGACCATAAATTATATGCACATTTGTACTCCTGAATGCTATATATTGTTAACATCGCTCACACATACATGCCATAGTTGTGTAAGGGTATTTTTCTCTGTTATTGCGCAACAAAGGAGCGTGTTTTCTGTGCATAACAACACTGCACTCTGATAAATAGGAGGAAAGTCATAATTTTGTTGCAACATATTGTTTCTTATGAGGCAATGAGGAGGCACAGGGGAGCAAGAGTGTTACACAGACAAGGAAACAGAGACAGTGATTCACTGTTTGGTTTTTCTTGTGTCTTGGTAGCAACAAACCAGTGTTGCAGAGAGGAGCCTTGTTTAAATTCTCATTACTGCCCAACAAAGACAGCCCTCATTCTCTAATCACTGGTTTGTGGAGGCAAAACAAGAGCTGCATACACATGGAAAGATATGCAGATTTTTTTTATTCCTCTGAGAACTTAGTATTTGCTTTTGTCCCTACAGTTTGTTGAAGTGGAAGGTCAGATCACCTCTATTGTGGATCTGTATCCAGCCGTCCTCAGGAAAGGTTACCGGCGAGAGATCTTCATAGCTGTGATGTGTTTCATCAGCTATCTCCTGGGACTCGCCATGGTGACAAAAGTAAGTTCATCAGCAGTCACCAGTGCACTCATACTTCTGCTGGCTGTCATGTTAAGAAAAAGAATAGGAACAGATGAACAACAGCGATAACCCTGCACATTTTCTACATGCCTCTCTGCTGCTGTATTGTCAGAGCCAAATATGGCTTCCTAGCACATTCACAACACACACATCCGACGTGTCAGAATGGAACAATTTGGAATGCTGTTTTCCATTCAGCATTTAACCGTGCTTCAATGACGTCTTAGCACCTGTTGAACTCTACTGGTAGGGTGCCAGGATTCTTGTGTCCTACTTTCAGCAACCTCACCCACCCTGATTTAATGCCCCCTTCTATCTCTCTGATGTCCTTTTTCACCACACACACACAGAGATAATTAATACAGCTTTCTGTCTCTTCTTTTTCCAGGGTGGCATGTATGTGTTCCAGCTCTTTGACTACTATGCAGCCAGTGGTGTGTGCCTTTTGTGGGTTGCATTCTTTGAATGTATTGCTGTAGCCTGGGTTTATGGTAAGTGGAAATGACTATAGATGTGATAGGTTTCTCTTGTGTCCATAATTTTTCAGAGTTTGGTAAAAGAGGTCTAAATGATCTCTGGGGTGTAAAACAAAGGTGTCCTTGTGAGGTTTTTACATGTCAGTAGTAAATAACTTTAACTGCAGGGTTGTTTTGAGGTTGAGGGGAGGTGAGGTTGGAGTTAGTCCCTGCTAAATTTTGATTGGCCATTGAGAGTTGCCTCCCACCAGATTATATCCTACCATTATTAACAAAGCAACATTTAGCCAGAAGAGAAAAACCTTAAATGGAATGGAAGTAAGGCTGCACCATCCCTGCTAATGCCACTGTGGTTTAATCACAACTCCTCTTTTTTTCTTTTTTATTGGTGGAGGCTCTGTGGCCCAGATAAGTGGTTCCCAATCTGGATGTCCGGAGCCCTTAAGGGTTCAAAATATGATAACATTTGAATTGTGAAATTGTGGGCTTTTGTGTTTTTCTCTAGCTTTAGTTTTTACTTTAAACAAGGTCCTTAATGTTATATATTCTATTTCGTACTATGTAACGGCATGACAGACGAGTCTGAATGCCCAAAAATACTGCTGTTCACATGGAGAACAAACTGTTCAAGTGAACATTATAAGAAGGGAACTACAACGTTTTGGTTGAGATGTTGATTGCCCTTAGACAATTGAACTGAACTGAATTGAATAGACATACCAAGAGCTAATAACAAGTGTTGAATATACTTTGCTTGGTTGTAAAGGGGTCACGTGGGAAAAATTTAAGAATCAGTGTCCTAAACCTTTAAAAGCTGTTTTTTTAATAGTTGTTCCAAATGATGCCGTTATAGTAGTTATTTGTTTATTCAAAAAATAGAAAAACTGTAAAAACAGACACAAACAGTACAGCACAATCACAGTGAGCACACAACAATCTTTAGCCAGTCAGGAAAGACCAGTGATGGTCTAGTAAGATGTAAAAGACAAAGCTAAGACTAGTGATACTATATAGCGATGACCCAGTGAAAATACTGTATATACTGCAGTTAATGGCAAATAACAGAGATAAGAGTTAATAAACTAATGCTAATACCAGCAGGCAGAAACAAGGTCATGCTATCATTAGAAACAGCAACACGTGCAGATTATAGAGTTGCTGGTATCTTATGTGCAATATTCATTTGTTTATTCTAATCTGCGTTGGACAGGAGTCGATAACTTCTATGATGCAGTTGAGGATATGATTGGCTACAGACCAAACCCATGGATGAAATGGAGCTGGACCATAATTACTCCTGTCCTCTGCATGGTGAGAGATCAGAGTGGCACTTTACTGTGATGGAGGAACTGGAGATACTCTAGTTTATGATGTGACAAATTTTGATTGTTGAAGGTCACACAGAGTTACAGTGTGTGTGTGTGTGTGTTTTTGCTCCCTGTAGGGCTGCTTTGTCTTCTCCCTGGTGAAGTACAAGCCATTGACCTATAATAAGGTGTATGAGTACCCTGACTGGGCCATCGGTCTGGGCTGGTGTTTGGCCCTATCCTCCATGATCTGCATCCCAATGGTGATGGTCATCAAGATCTTACAGTCTGAGGGACCTCTGATTGAGGTGAGCTTTTAATGGGAGCTTTCTTGCAGAGATTTAAATGAGAAATTTGATAGTACTCATGATTATACCTTAATATTAATCCAGTCAAGAGGAAACAGATTTCCTGGCTCTTTTCAAAGGCAGCAAAGTCCAGCTACCAGTTTCATTAGAGCTCAGTAGTCGGCAATTTGCATGTATTTCTGGTTTATTTCAGCAGCTGAAAGCATTTTAAAGAAACTAAACAATAATTAATAATCCCATAACTTCCCTTTGTCAACTGTCCTTGTTTATTTTCTTCTTCTATCTGATGTTTGCCATTCTAAACTTGATAACTGTCATTTCAAGCCTTAAACCACCCCAGTTTCTGATGATCATTATTTTAATGTCTCATCTCCTTCCCTCAGAGGATCAAAGCAGTGGCAGCCCCAGCGAAGTCAGGCGTGAGCTCTCGCCCGAAAGAATACAACTTGAAGGGCAGCGAGCTGACACAGCCCCTGGACCCAAATGGGAACAATGGCTTGATCAAGCCCACCCACACCATTGTAGAAACAATGATGTGAGCGCTCTCTGTGAGAGGAATAAGATTGATGTGCTTTCTGTGGTATCATATTTGCTAACTTTAGTAGGTTTACATTGTCCGGTATATTCACGTTAGAGATAGTCTGGTTTGATTTCTATGAAGAGGGTTTTATTATTGTATTTTTTTCTTGTGATTTTTTTTTTTTTTCCTTTTATACTATATTGATATTGTTGTTACAGTTGTTGTTGCTGTAGTTGGCACTGATCTCAGTTTGGGCAGTATTTTGAGATAGAACATTTTCAATGTTTACTACCTTTCTGTTGATTCCGGAAAGATGAGGAATTTGCTTTTTTGCCGGCGTTTGAAGAAAAGAGGAAATTCTCACTTTTCCCATCGTAATATAAACTAAATGAGTAATTAACTGCAAAAAATAAGGTGGAAGGTGTCACGTGATTGTGACAGTCTTGTACTGACTTCTAATTTTTCTGTCATTTTATGCCACAATGAAATGAATGTACCTCCGCTTGCAGTGGAAGCGAGACACCTACATCTCTCAGATTAGATATCCATAACATGTTAAGCAGCAATATGCAGTGTATAAAGTAAATCTTGCTTGACATCTTATAAGCTACAAGTCGGTCTTGGCCAAATACTGTGAGGAATGCCTTTTAAAGAAGATCCATCCTGAAAGCAGTTGAGATAAATAAGAGAGAACGACAGCTAGGAAATTTAAAAAAATGGGGAAACAAGGGAAGTGGCATTTTTAGAGTATTTGTACACTGCCTGTGTGACTACTAAAGTCAGTCCCAGTGCATTTATTGAAACCTCTCTTTGCACTTTATATGTTATTTCACCTTTATTGTAGTGTGTTTTTATTGTTGCAAGGTATCGCAGCTACATTTGCAACACATTTCAGGAGGAAATATTTTTAGCTTCTAACTTTTTAAAATTGTAAACTTTAATATGAGCTACCTAGTTGTCTCTTAAGGCAATGACAAAGTAGAGAGTAGAAACTTGCCATCAAATATTCAGATTTATAATTGTTAGTGGGATCTGTGAGAACATCACTCAAAAAGTAAAAGCATTAGTTTTTACTAAACGGCCTGACAGCTCTCTCCATTGTGCTTTCAGTAGCAGGTGTGCTCTGCAGAACTACCACTGGAGTCTAGCTTTTAATTCAGTTATATTTGAGAGAATATTTGTAGAATTTCAATTGTTTGTAAATCACATATGCCTTTTTGTATCAATTTTATACTGTACATCATCTGAACACCATCACTGATTCATTATTTTAATCAACGCTCACCAATGTGTTTGTTAAATATCAATTATTGTGAGCCCAGATTTGCACATTTATATTCAATGAAGCAGTGGCATTGTCTGCTCATACATAATGCATAATAAAGAAACAACTTGCAATAGTTCAATACAAAATCTGGAGGGACTGTTTTCCTGAAGCATGTGTAGGAGCAACCACACCACAGTACCCTGCTGCTTTCTCCTTTAAAACAAATGCAATGTGGAAATTTAAATGTACCAAAGTATTTTTGTCTCTCAGTTTTTCCCTTTGAGATGCACATTGCATCATTTCTATATAGATTAAAGAAACATATTTTCTTTGGATTTGTGTGCATTTTATACTTCTAAAGATATGAATGTCTCTGAGAATTTTTGGATGTGTTTATACCTACTTAGTGGAGAAATTTTCATCAGTAGGTCTCACACTATATGCAATATACACATTATTAGGTACACCTGTTCATCCACTTTCCTCCACTTATCCAACTGAGGGTTGCAGCTGGATTGGAGCCTATCCCAGCTGCCATAGGGCGATAGGTAGGGTACACCCTGGACAGGCCACCAATCTGCTGCAGGGCTGACATATAGAGACAGACAACCCTTCATGCTCACATTCACACCTAGGGCCAATTTAGACTCGCTAATTAACCTAACCCCATGCATATCTGTGGACTCTCTTGATGCATGCTCAATAATCCAGGTAAAAGAATCCCAAAAAGCTGAATCTGTTCATCTGGACATAGCGTTTTCAGTGGGAAATGCTACATCCAGATGAACAGATTCAGCATTTTGGGATATCTGTGGACTGTTTGGAGGAAGCCACAGCTTCTGAAAAGAATCCATGCAGACACAGAGAGAACAAACTCCACACAGAAAGGACTGGATTTGAACTCAGGACCTTATTGATATAAAGTTACAGTACTAACTACCACACCACCATACTGCCAGCAACTGTTTAACTGCTTACTAACACAAATATCTAATTAGCCAATCACGTGGCAGCAACTCAGTACATTTAGGCATGTAGACATGGTCAAGATGACCTGCTGAAGTTTAAACCGTGCATTAGAATAGGAAAGAAAAGTGATTTAAGCGACTTTGAATGTGGCATAGTTGTTGGTGCTGGTCTGAGTATTTCAGAAACTGCTGATCTACTGGGAGTTTCCCAACAACAACCATCTCTAGGGTTTAGAGAGAATGGTCAGAAAAAGAGAAAATATTCAGTGAGCAGCACTTGTCTAGGTGAGAATGCCTTGTTGATGTCAGAGGAAAATAGCCAGGCTCATCAGTCTGGTCTGGTGAGTCTTGAGTTCTGCTGCGACATTCGGATGGTCAGATCAGAATTTGTCCTAAACAACATAAAAGTATGGATCCATCCTGCCTTGTACCAACGTTTCAGGCTGCTCCTGGTGGTGTAATAGTGTAGGGGATATTTTCTTGGCACACTTATACTTTTATACCTTTAGTACTAACTGAACATCTACCTGAGTATTGTTACTGCCCATGTCCATCCTTTTATGACCATAACGTACCCATATTCTGATGGCTGCTTCCAGTAGGATTACGCACCATGTCATAAAGCTCAAATCATCTCAAACATGACATTTCTTAACCATGAAAATTAGTTCAGTGTATTCAAATGGCCTCCAATTCCAATGGAGCACGTTTGGGCTGTGGTGGAACAGGAGATTTGCATCATGGATGTACAGTCGACATCGTCTTTGGTCAGTCTGGACCACAATCTCTGAGGAATGTTTCCAGCAGCTTGTTGAATCTATGCCATGAACAATTAAGGCAGTTCTGAAGGTAAAAAAGGGTACAACCCAGTACTAGCAAGGTGTACCTAATGAAGTAGCTGGTGAGTGTGCATTTTGCTAGGAGTGCCTGCACAATTCAATGCAATCAATAACAATTGTTCTTCTATAAAGTCAACTTCACTTACTACTTTATGATATTCCCATTATGTCTGCCAACAGAGAAGTCATATCACCAAAATCTAAACATTATGACATTCATAAAGACAGATGTTATGATAGGACTGTTGTAAAATTTTGTAGTGATACTGTATCTAGGGAAAGTATTTCTAGTGTATAGAGTATATCTAGAGTAGCTAGAGTACATCTTATTGAGATCCAGCATTTATAACACTGCATGGCTAAATAAAATATCATCTACAAGTCATGCAGGAATGACACTGAGCTAGATATCATTTGCAGCTCTTAACTTTCAGAACTGGGACAAGTTGAGTTGTTGCACAAATGTTTTTGACCTCTGCACAGAAAATTTGATCACGGGACTGCCTTCCACTTTAACCTTCATTAACACCATTTTCTATTCTGAGGTTTGCTCCTATTGTCCAAATCACAATACATTGTGATTCCGCTCCTGAAATAGCCATATATTTATTTGGATGCCCTCCAGTGAAGGCCACCAATGTCACCCTGACTCCCCTCTCCTTGTGATGGCTCATTGACACCTGTCCTAAAAATGTTTCAGGGTGTCTGTCCCACCATTAATCTATGGTCCACCACATAGAAGGTGGAAACTGCACTGACATCTCACACACAAATGTAGGATTGACTTTTGGGCACATCTTTGGTGTATCAGCATTCAAACCCTTAGAGCACTGAATGTCCAAAGAAGTGTCTGAGTGCAGGAGAATGCAAGGGCGTCAAATGATTCATGGAAACTGGAGAGCCCTTTGCAAAATCATGTTTGCGGAAAGATTTATGTGAAGACTCAAGTGAGAGGCTCATTTTTCATATTGAATTTAATCACCTTAAGTGCAAGGATGTTTACTCACTGAAAAAAAGGTAAATAGCATGAGGGTGCCAGTATAGCTCACTGGGTTGAACAGGCAACCCGTATGCCAAAAAGCTACTGCAGGGGCCCCAGTTTGATTCTCCCTAGGGCCATTTCCTGCATATTTCTCCCCCCTGCATGCTTTCTCTCCCTCCTTTCCTGTCCACTCTACTGTCCTTCTGAAAAATAAAAGCTGAAACAAATTTTTTTTTGTTAAAGTTATAGCATATTTTTTTATTACTTAATCTTAGTGACATATAAGATTTATATAAACTATAAAAAAATCCTTAATAAAAGTATAAATATTGCTTTTGTTGTCTTTTTGCAATTATTGACTTAATTGCAAAAGTCCAGCAGTTGCTGATTATCCTGAGTATTTGCACATTTATTGGGTCATTGTCAAATACTCCAGAAATGGTGCCAATTAGAAATGATGACTTGAATTCATTTAAAATTTTTTGTTTTAACTTTTAGGACCCTATATGGTCAAACTCCCCAGCATATTTCAGACTTGCTGAAACCGCATTCTTCTTCCCGGGCATTCTTCTTCAGGTCAGAGGTTGCTGCTGACCCCACACATTTGATTCAAAACTTGAGGGGTTGGGCTTTCCAGGTACCAAGGTTATGGAATTTTCTTCTACTGTGACTCCAATGACTCTTTTAAAAAGCAGCTGAAGACATTTTTAGACAGCCAAGCTTTCAATTAACTTGGTGTTTTATGTTGAATTCTATTATGTTTTACATTGTTAAATGTTATACTTTTATTTTGTGTTTTATTGTGAAACGCTTTCTTTGTTTTGTGATTTTTATCAGTGAAAAGTGCTATATAAATAAAATTTACTGTCAACACAAGCAACCACTATGGAAATGAAAAGAACCAAAAGATTAATGCCATCTTCCAAATTCATACT
>VUQS01036515.1:0-11637 GCA_015108495.1 Heterochromis multidens
GAAGTTTAACACGGGAGACTGTGGTCCATTTCCTGTTTTCAACAAGCATTTCCTCTAACCATGAACATTCCATATCCTGTTTGTTATTGTAAGCATCACAATGAAGGTTCATTGTTTTAACTCAAATCTTTTGTTAAAGCTAACCAGGTTGTTTATGAAGGCGTCTAATGACAGTGTGAGGACACGCAATCTCTATGGCCATTTCTGCTAGACAACTTGAAAAAGACTTTCAGTGACACTAAACTCACTTTCACTCAATGACACAGACTACAACAACAAGAACATAATGACTGTAACCTAAAATCATCAGCCTAGAAAGGTGAACTTAAAGTCATAACTGTATAACATGTATGAGGCTACTGAGGCTGTAAATAGCTCCCACAAGTGGATATCCCTGATATGGTCATCACAGCTATGCAGCTCTGGCTGTGAGCACAGCAGCCCCATCTATATTTAAAATCTTTTGTTTAGAACAGCCAGCCAATCAGAAGAAAGTTGGCTCAAAAGGAGGGAGTGTCTGACAAAGAATGAACTGAGGGGCTGCACCAGTGCATAAATAAATACAACCCCAATTCCAAAAAAGTTGGGATGCACTGTAAAATGTAAATAAAAATAGAATTTGAATCTGCAAATTTCACAAACCCATATGGTATTCACAATAAGACAGAAAACACATCAAATGTTTAAGCTGAGAGATTTTACTATTTCATGAAAAATATTAGCTCATTTTGAATTTGATGGCAGCAACATGTCTCAAAAATGTTAGGATGGAGGCAAGAAAGGCTGGAGAAGTAAGTGGGACTAAAAAGAAACAGCTCGAGGGACATTTTGCAATTAATTAGGTTAATTGGCACAGGCCAGTAAAATGACTGGGTATAAAAAGAGCATCTTAGAGAGGCAGAGTTTTTCAGAAATAAAGATGGGCAGAGGTTCACTAATCTGCAACAAACTGCATCTACAAAATGTGGAAAACTTTCAGAATAATGTTCCTGAATGTAAAATTGTGAAGTCTTTAAATATGTCATCATAAAGATCCAGAGAATCTGGAGAAATCTCTGTGTGCAAAGGTCAAGGCCAAAAATCAATATTGGATGTCCGTGATCTTCGGGTCCTCAGGGAGCACTACATTAAAAACAGGCATGATTCTGTAATGGAAATCACTGCATGGGCTCAGGAACACTTCCAGAAATCATTGTCTGTGAACACAGTTCACCGTGCCATCCACAGATGCAGGCTAAAGCACAATCATGCAAAGAAGAAGCCAAATGTGAACATAATCCAGAAACGCTGCTGTTCTCATTGAAAATGGACTGAGACAAAGTGGTCAAACAAATAAAAATTTTAAATTCTTTTTGGAAAACCAAAAGTGCACAGTGGTATATGGTTCTGTCAGAAATTTTTTGAAACATGCTGCTGCCATTAAATTCAAACTTAGCCAATTTTTTAAAATTAAAATTGCACATTTTATGAGTTTAAACATTGGATATGTTTTCTATGTTTTGTTCTGAATAAAATATGAGTTTATGAGATTTGCAAATCTTTGCATTCTGTTTGTCTTTATATTTTACACAACATCCCAACTTTTTTTGGAATTGAGGTTGTAGCTAAATAAGGTTTATTCTGAACTGTGAATCATACAAAGCTACTCTAGTCGAAGAATAAAAACATGGAACTGGAATGGGTTCCTTTAAACCTGGTTTATTGATACTGATCATTGGCAATTGCATTAGACTGTGACCGGTGTAATCATCTAATGTGAATGTAGCTGCTTGTGTGAAGCACCAGGATAGCTAACCTAACCATTAAAAATTGCAGGATCAGGACCTTGGAGAGTGCTGCAGCATAAGTCTCTCCACCATCTCTGAAGCTTACAGTGAGGTAAATGGAGTGTTTTTTTGGGTTTAATAACCCTATAAGCAATGATACAACAGCAAATGCAAACAAAGAAAAAACAAATATGGCTATTGAATTTTCATCAACAACCATTTCTTTAGACAGTTTATAAAGTTTAAAAGCACAGGACATGGGGCTGTTAAATGTCTTGATTATGGTTCAAAGGTTGGAGAAATGATATGATATGGATTTGCTCTCAGGAAACAGTTGCTCATGCTCACAGCAGAGGCAGGACAAATGTGGCAGAATGAGAAGCACTGCACTGTTATCACCACAGATGGGTCGTTATCAACATATGACTCTTCTAAAACCATTGAGTTTATATTCAGCACACTTTTTCAGAACACATGATGCAAATATGTTGGGAGGAAGCATTTGTCTACACAGGAGTGTTACTTGAAAATAATTCAATAAGCTTTTACCCGTTAATCTGTCGCCTTTAGATATTTATCCTTGTGGTAAAATTATCACCTCTCCAGGCACAATCTGTCCATTTTATTCCCTCATGGCTGCAAAATAGAAAGCAGCCAGCTGTTGTAGTAGTCTGTGGCCATTTGTATACCCCTTTGTGCTACTAAGTGCTCATCATCACTATAACCTCCAGTTATTAGACCTGCAGGGTCAGACAGAAATGAATTTCGAGCCTTGTTATTTCTACCCACCCCTGTTGCCTGACTCTAAACCATACACGATGTCTCTCAAAGCATTTAAATACTTATGGCTCAGTCCACACTGCACCTCGCAGGTGCCTCTTCAGCTTCCCCGCAGCTCCACTGGTGCGCACAGTAAATGCAAACACATCCCGGAGGGATGAGAGATAAGTTGCGAAATGTATGAAGAGATGTAATGTGTACAAATCTCATGTTCCTATGTGGGCTTCTAAATTCTTTATTGCTGTTTAATAAGTCATGGAATATGCCATCCGTGACAGTGCGCTTAATTGGAAACATATTAATATGTTCCAATTACCTGAAGCCCCCGTTGAGACCTGAAAGGGCCCGATCCAAACAGGTTCATCACTGGTAAAATAATTCAGTTTCATTTGGTAAATTAAGAGATTTGCTTCCCTGGAGGGAGGTTGGTGATAAAATCAGCAACAGGAGAAAACAAAAAACAAAAAAAAAACTACTTGCAGTAGCTTCCTCTAAAAATGTGGCTGTGAGGAGAAATAAAAGAGCAGCAGAACAAAATGACTGTATCACTGACTGCTTTAATTATAGTCGACCATATGGTGGGAAATAACAGATATGGAGAAAGACAGTCGCAACATTATCCTTCCATCTCTCAGTCTGGATCTCTCAGCTCCTCCCCCATGCGCGCGGGGCTTCATTTGATCAAATCCTTCAACTTGGACCACTTAGGCTCAGCCGCACTTTTACAACACTGCATTTGGGCAACGCCACAACTTGCAGCAGTTCCTCTTCCACAGCCCAGTGCCAGTTTACACCCTGAAAATTCAGAGAGGAGAGACGAGGGGAAAGGACTTATAGCATCCACAGCATCCTTCGCTACCGCCCGAAATGAAGAGGGAGGTCATATTTTGCCCAAAGTGGCACCATGCACTTTGGTTTTTGCTTTTCGTGGTGCCCTGCTTATTTCACGCCGTCAAGGCTGAGATAACTTGCCGCTCATGCCAGCCTGGAAATAAGTGGCGCGGACAGGAATTACTGCTGAAATTTCCTACAAGTGAATCCGCAACAGGGTTCAGGGGAGAAGTTTTTGGGAACAGGGAGCGGGGATCCGGGGCCGCGAGCGCAGAAACTCCGCGGCTCCGTTGCGCAGCTGGGTCCGCTGAATGCGCTCGAGATGGGGTGGACTACCCGGAGCAGAGGCTGAAACGGAATACAGAAGATCTGCGCGCAAAAGATGAAATCGGCGAGAGCGAGTTTACAAATATGAAAGTTTTCAATGTCTTAATTAGTGGCCAGAAGAAGAACGGCCATGCCGCGGGTTTGAGAAAGCGCGCCAGGAGGAACAGTGATGGTGATAAAGTCAGATTCCCCCGTTCAGCCCAGAATCAAGACCAAGGAGAGGGCACAGACTCGGCGGCTGGACGCAGAGTGACGCGCTCTGAATTGCGCTGGAGCGGAGAGGAGCGGAGAGCCGCTGGTCCGAGGCAGGAGGAGCTAAAACTTAACAGTTCGACGTTCGCTTTGACCGGAGATTCGTCTCACAACCAGGCAATGGTGCACTGGTCCGGGCAGAACAGCAGTGTAAGTGATTCAGTATGTCAACTTAAAGCACCACTGGCCATATGCGCGAATTCACACAGGAGAGAAGTGTGCGCTTAGGCTGGCCGTCAGGTGGGCACACATCGCCCTCAGGACAACCGCGTCTGTCTGATGCAGTGCTTAAAATGAAAGCGTGTGTGTGTGACAGAGAGAGTCGAAAAGAGAAGCACAGACCTCCCATTTCTTTTGTCAGGTCCACGTATGAGAGAAACTTGCAGCATGGCATCTGTCCTAATCTGCACATTTCCACACATTTTATGGTTTAAATGAAGGATTTTGAATTGATAAAACACAAGTCAGGAGTCATATTCCATAATTTCCAGAGGAATCTTTTAAGCCATGGTATTTGAATCTCATATTAGGTCTAAATATGCATGGGGTTTTGGTCTGGTGGGCAAAGAATGACCCACTGGAGGAGGTACAGAGGGGGTGGGAGTCGGGGGCTTTATCTCAGGAGCTTCTGCAGTCTGAGTAACACAGCTGATGTCGGGATAAAGCTGTTCGTGTTGAGCACGGAGCATCTGTGGCCAGAGGGCAGGATTTTCAAGTAGTGCTGCAGGTTGTGGGAGAGGTGAAGCAATTTGAGCTTCCCTCCTCTCTCTGTTGCTGATAGGTTTCCTGAGACACAGGAGTAAAAGGAGCTCCAAAGTCTACAGTTGCATTTGCTTGTTGGCCTTTTCTTTTATTGGCAGGAGTGAGAAGATTAGGTTTGTCAGTGTTGCAGGTGGAGGCAGGAATTCCTCATGAGGCAGGAGGAAGAAACCTGCAGGCGCACCTTACCTGTAAAAGGTTCAATTTTCCAAGTTCAAAATGAGGATGGGGCATATTTACAGAGCAGATGACCAGCAGTGGCAGAGCTTATGTGTCAAATAAGGTTTCAGATGTTTCATGAGTAATAAATAGTAATAAATATTTTTGAAGTGTCTCAGTCAGAATATTTTTTTCCCAGTTCCCTGTTTGCCTACACATGGGAGAACAATTACCAAAACAAAAATAACATACTTTGATAGCATAGGGTTAGGATTAGGGTTAGGGTTAAAGATGACTTAGACCTTGCAGGGTTTGAAGGTTAGAAATGGGGTTAGGTTCAGCTGGACAGTGTTATAGACCATTTATTTCTTGTGATAAAAAAGGCAAAATATTAAATTGAAAAAGTAGAATTTCTTAAATTCTTTTAGGATGCATCAATAAATTTGCCCCAAAATATTAATATTGGCTTTTAATGTCAAATATTTTCCTATTTTCACATCGATCTTGCATTGGATAAATGTTCAGAGATAGTGGTATGAAGAGCTGAAAGACAGAAGAGTTCAGGTACTTTTTTATCATTATGAACATTTTTTTGATTTTTTTAAAATCCAAACCTCAATCTAAGGGGAAAAATTACCACAAAAATGAGAAAAACTTTGTCTAGAACAGAAAAAAGATTGATTATTGATCAAAATTGTTTCAGATGTTGTCAGCCCGGAATTTCACAATTACAACCGTAAGATTTTTTTAGAGTTGCATTTTTAATTAATTAATTATTCATACGAATAATATAATAATATAATATTAAAATGTCTCTTGAAAATATTATTTTACACGCTTGTGTAAAGGAAACCAAAACACTCACATAGTTATTGGATTTATGATGTTTTTCCTTGAATAATAACTGAAGACAACAAAGATGATTATTTTTCATGACATCCTAATGGAAAAATTGGCTCCTAATTTCAGCATTGTTTTGGTATTAAAACTTTGGTAACAGACACACTCAGGGTTTTCTTTTATTGTGTCAACAGGATGAAGAGTGTTTCTTAATTGTGTGGGTGTTTCCACATCACTGCCATTGTCCAGGTGATGATGTCAAACGCGTCCTTTGCTTCAGTTCAGCTCTTAGAGCAGGTCCACAGCCGTCACACTTGTGGAATTTTTAGCCGTCCACTTAACTGTAAATGGAATAAAATTAGTGTTAGGGTCCAGCTGATGATGTCCAAGAATGTTACAACACTCTCATTCATTTTACCTCTGAGTCTCTTGGAGTATTAATGGGAATCTACTTCTACATTAGCTGGCAGTGCTGCTGGATGTGTCATTCCTTGCCATGTTGTCCACATTTTATTGGAAGGTTTTGCCAGCTGCCTTTTGTGCAGCATTTTTTCTCCCTCTTCAGAGACAACAAACAGCGGGTGTAGGAGGAGGAAAAGAGCTCAAAGCTCTGTCTTGGCTTGAATCTGAGCATGAATCAAAACCTATACAAAGCATGCTTTATCTAAGCCTAAATGCTTTTTTGATTATTGCTTTAAACTTTAATTAACATCAGGAGATGGGAAGAGAGACTTTGGGAAGCTTAATGAAAAAAAATCACTAGAGCACAGTTCAAATATATTCATCTGCTGCGAGCACTGATATCTCGACAAGGCTGCTTGTTCTTCTTTAGAGTCAAAACATAATTAGCCTCGACTGGAAGGCAATGAAACATAGAAAGTCTTTTTTTTTTTTTCCCTCTCAAGTCCATGTGTCCAAGTCCCGACTACTCCACAACTGCACAGCTCGGTGTTACACCCACACCACTTAGGCCTGTCTGTAACCAAACCAATTACAGTCAAACACGTATCACCAGCTCCCATGGCCTACACTTTGCTTTGGACTGAAATCCCATCCTGTGCCTCGGGTTTTTCTGTGGGCTTGACAAACTAGTGTAGCTCATGACATAAAATGACCGTACAGTGGAAACGAGGGAGGAAAAAAATCCTGAGAACGTCAGAAAGATTTTTTCCCATATTTTTCCATTTTGGCTTCTCCGCTTCCACCAACTTGTGTTCACCCTCAAAAACCAAACAGTCATTACTATTTAGCAGTCCTGTTTGGTTTGGTGATGTGAATAGACTTGTGTGACTGTGAAACAATTTGCCCCTATTCTTTCAGTTCATGCAGACGACTAACTCGAGGCGTGCGTGAATAGAACATCCTGCATTAAATATGTCGAGTTGTTGCTATAAGCAGGAACAGACGAGCTCGGTCTTTACAATTGGAGCCACTGTATAAATAAACAGATGAGTCAACAGCATGCCACAGAGCCAAAGTGAAAGGGATACAGATAAGGGCTCTGATGCTCTTAATATTTAACCTTTAAGGCTTTTTTGCTTTTTTACTGTAAGCTTGCATGTCAGGCTGGATTGGAGGTTCTAATTATGACTCATGAAACACTGGCCACAGGAGTCACGTTAGCCTCATACGACAAATAAAGAAAAACACACATGCAATGAATAAAAATACACTCGGCATCATAATAAAAATAAAAATAATAATAAGGCTGGGCACTGAGAGAGGGTGTATTATGTGTTATGCCCATGATTTACAATTGCATAGTAATTTACACTTATGTCTAAATTGATGTCAAACTTGAAGTCAAACAAATAAAAATCCATAACTCAAGGTTTGTTTCTTGTTGGTCAGTAGTCCAAAGTTTAACCTCTAAATCTTCTCCCTCTCCCAGAGAATGGCCTCAGTGTTTATTAAGGGCAGGATTTGTCATTCCGTTGGAATTTTTTCTTTTTTAGGGTTAGGGTTAGGTTAGGTTGCTTTTCAGTCCTTTTCCTTTGTGTCTGTCTCTTTTACTTCCTTGGACTCTCTTGAAAGACATTTGACAGCACAGAGAGCTGCTGTGAACTTGTTGTGTGGAGCTGTGTAGGTGGACAGTACTGTCTGTAGTAATGACACGGCAAGATCTAAAGACAGTGTCCTTGTGCCACTGAGAATCAGTCAATACTCATATGTGTCATTCACAAGTAGCGAGGTCAAACAGGTAATTTAGAGGTTTTTCAGCCTCTAAATTTCAAAATTTTCTCATTAATTTCCAGGAAAAGTTACAAAAATATAACTTTCATACTGTCAATATTGATTCAAATTCATATAAAAAACTGTAGAGTAAATTTATTGTTGAAATCAACTTCAAATTTGAGCTAACAAAGGATCAAACAGTATAAATAAAAGACCCATGAGACTTTCAGGAAGTAACCTGAGGAGATGACCTGTCAGGGGAAAGATTGATTAAAAAATAAAAAAATAAAAATAAAAATGGAAACAAAAAAACAAAAAGAAAAAAACCAAAAACAAAGTCCAGTTGATTTAAAATTGACCAGAGTCCTGGAACATTTTGATCAAACTTTGTACAGGACAAACTCTTTTTCACTGCTCTGTCAGCATTTGGTCGTTTCAGCACAACAAATTAGCTTTAAATTTTGTGTAATGAACCAGAACAAAGATGAAAGAATCCTGGTGAGATCTTTGGTTGTGGCTTCAGAAACAGTGGTCTAATAATGGATTTATCCTTTTGTGTTGAATCTACGCTGTAGGCACATCGTAACCACAAACCCTTCTGAAACACTAGTTTGACTGCTGCTATGATCTATGTCTGCTAATCAACCAATAAAAATGCTGGATTAAATTAAACTGGTACTTTTGGAAAGTAAAAAATAAACCTAAAACAAACTCAGCTGGAACAGATGAAGGTAAAATATGCAAAACAAAAAGTCTGGAATTCCAGCACTGAAGAAAATGCAGTTTTGTGTTATGTTTTCTGAACATTTCACACACTGTTGTCTGCAGCAAACTTGTACGATCACAGAACTCCCACAATTCTGGCTAGAGTCTAGTCTTTTCTTTATAACTTTAAAATCGCCCTTGTTTCATTCCAGCTCGGTTACTGCTTGATTCTTCAGTAGGATTGATTTTTAAGGCGGTAGTGTTTGCTTTTAGTTCACTAAATGGATTAGTGAAGACCTGCGTCTTGAGCTTTGATGTATTCACTTCCTCCTGGGAACTTTGAGGAGATGCATTTGGTTGTTTTAAGGTCTGCTTGGAGCTCAGAGTGGATTGATCCAACACATTTGAACAGTTTATCCCTCCTAATGTGATATCACAGACTTGGCACATTGCATACTTAATATACATTTTGTGTGCCTTTAGCATTTTTCTTTTGCTTTTTTATGGTGTTAAATGACACGTGTAAAGGTTATTATTATGGTTAGGGTTAGTGGGCCTTTCATGGCATGCAGTGATGTAAAAAAAAAAAAAAATCCAACAAAAGTGCAGTGTTTAAACCTGCCACCATTTCATGGTACCAGGCTTCCTGTCTGCAGGCTGTGTCATCACTGACAACTTAAGAGGTACAATTGGAAAGGTCTGTGGCTCTACTCATGTAAAGTAAAGGCCAAGCTTGATTGACAGAAGTTACCCCCTTCAAAGTGGTCTCCTTATGTAGCTCGGCACCACTTCCAGCTCTACTTGGATTTTAAATTATTTTTCTTCTTTTCACCCTTTTTCCTTAATGTTTTTGAGTGTTTTGTTTTTTTTATGTATTTACTTAATTTGTTGTTGTACATACTTCAGGGATTAAATCACTGAGTTCAAGAGAATTAATTAAATCACAGGACTGGCCTTTAAAATAAAGGCTCATTTGAGGCACCATAAGGCCCAATGGAATAGTTAAGTACTAGAGTGTTTGTACATCACTGTTAGAACTGCTAGCTGTTTTCAATTGACATCTACAAGTAATACAAATAGAGAGAGACAGATCTAACTGATCAAATACTGACTGTGTTCTTGGTACTGGCAGGAGCAGCATTGCAATTCTATGAAAAAAGGTTACAGGTAAAGAGCAGAGTCACTTTGGGACTGGTGGCATATTGCTCAGATGGATGTAAGACATGCACCGCCACAGCATTATTTACATTATGAAATGTCAGGCATTAAGTACCTTGGTCTGTCACTCAGAGGGAGTCAGGCTGACATATTGCCTGTCAGTCTAAGACGTTTACTTTTGAGCTTCCAGAGACATAGGACAAGCCCTGTGGGAACGTACCTAATAAAAGCAAACAGAAGCGGAGAAATTATGAAATGAAACCCTGTAGAGACAACAGAATGTGTCATTTTTTCTTATACAAACACACAAGTAATGCATCATAAGATTTTGTCACCAATTAATGAGTCGTCGATCACATGACGCTCTTTGAAGAGTTGTGAGAAACTCACTCACATATGCTGTCTCAGCTGACAGTCTCACACCATTTCTGGAGGTGTTGAGAGAATCTATTTGTGCATGCGTTCCCATAGCCATGGCAACACCCAGTTTACTGCAGACCCCAGATCTGTTTTCTACCAAAGTCACATCTACGCTGGTTCTCTCAACACCATTGAGCCTTCACGATTTGCTCATTTTCAGACATTTGAGGACTGTCAACACCATATGGAGTTGTGAGACGAGCAGTAGATCGAAAACATTCACAACCTGCTCATCAGACATGTCATTTAGCACAGACATGCCAAATTAAAAGTAAGTGAAGAAGGGAAAACTGGTTTGGTTACAGGACAATACAGTTCATTTGTTTTGTACAATTGAGTGTTTCGTTAGTTTGTAACATATTTAGTCTTAAGTATAAAAACCTGTTCTTGAAAGTGCACTGAAGGTTGTTTTAAAATTAAATGATTTATCACTCATAAAAGTTTAGAATGCATTTGCTGGCAGCATAGCCTTAGGGACAGTAATGGTTGTCTCTTTAATTGGTCCCCAACTTTGATCCAGACTAAAATATAACAGCTCGGATGACATGAACTTTTAGACCCACATTCATGATCCCCTGATGATGAATCTTAATAACTTTGGTGAACTGTATTTTAATGCCACTGTTGCGTTTCAATTTTTAACTTCTAGCAAAATATCCTAAAGGACTGGACAAACTGCTATAACATTTGGCATAGATATTTAAGGTATCCAGAGAATGATACCAAATGACTGGCCAGCCACTATCTTTTCCTCAAATGCTACCACCTGGAAAGGTCTCAATATCAAATTCAAAGAAAATCTGACATTCATAGTTTCCAGGCTATAAATTTTAAAGTGCTTTTATTAAAAAAAACTGCCACAAAACACACCCTCAAGTCAGTCATTATAACTGCTCCAAACTGCCCAAAATTAACAATTTTGGAGTAAAGTTGGGAGAGATCCCCCAATCATTGTGGTTTTGGGTTTGGCCAAAATTGCATTTTAGCCACATGCAAAACAAGCATAGTTTTAGAAACTAGAAGTTGCTAACTTTCAAAATAAGTTTCCTAATTCATTTTGGCCTTATGTTTATTCTGTTTCCATATGCCAGATCTACAAAAAAGAGGTACATGCTGCTGGCAACCTTGTAGGCATGAACCTCTTATCCATCCAGGTTGCCAATGACTTGTTTGGTTTCACTGGTATGGTTAGCATTAGGTTTATCTACACATCTTTACATGGAATTTTCACCTATATTTCATATCCAAATATGAACCTTTTATCCTAAAGCCAGTTGAGAGCAACAGACTTGATTAGAAAGTTTGATTAGAAAGAAAACATCTAATTCTGAAACTATACTTGTTTAGCTTCTAAGTGGTTCGCTGGTGACCTGTTGGATGTTAAAATGGAGTTGTGTTCTGTAGAACATAACATCAACCATACAATAGCAGGTCTTCACAGTACAACATTTTCTAGTCATACATG
>VUQS01036516.1:0-11468 GCA_015108495.1 Heterochromis multidens
TCAACACGATTTCGATCCGCTCCTCACGTGTTAACCTCTTCGACATGTCAATGGCTGTGAACAAAGAGCAACTTGTAAATAACTCATGAAAGAATAAAGTTACGTTGAAACCAAGCACACCATTGTTTTTCTTGTGACATTACCAATAACTTTGATGTGTCACATGGCCCTCTTCCTATTGAAAAAACAAAAGTTGTATCCAAGATGGCCGACTTCTAAATGGCCACCATGGTCACCACCCATCTTGGGGAGTTTGCCCCCTCACATATACTAATGTGCCACAAACAGGACTTTAATATCACCAACCATTCCCATGTTATTACGGTGTATCTATATAAATGGCCCACCCTGTACATTAACATTTACAATTACATTGCTTGGAATATTCAGATTTAGAATATGCACAAGCATGTGCAGACAACAGGCACAATCAGACAGGCAGACAAACACACAATCACATACACGCTATTCAATGAGAGCTGGTGTTTTCATTAGTGTGCGTAACATACACTGCCACTGGCCACATCTACCCAGGCTCAGCTGGGACTGGGTGACTAGATAGGCCACATCGACCAGGCAATAACCATGGGACTGTTTATGACACTATCAATTCCCAACTGTACTGATTTTCATTGTGGTTGAAAAAATATTCTTCAGTTGCACACAAACAAACAACAGCTGTGGGTATCTGTGGTTCAGGTGGTAGAGTGGATTTTCCACTAATTATTTGATACCCAACTCCTCTACATGCCATGGGGTCCTTGGGCAAGACACTGATCCCAAAGTTGTTCCTAATGGCAAACCAGCACCTTTCATGACAGCTTTGTTGCAAGCAATGGGTTTGAGAAACCTGTAAAGCACTTCTAGCACTGCTAAGGTTAAAATGCAATACATAATTTGTCTTCTGTGGAATAAAAAAAAATAACACCAAAAAATGATCACAAAGTGCAATCATACTGTGGCACATGTATGCACAGTGGCATTTTGAAAAACGCTGGGACGCTGCACATAATGTTAATAAAAAAAAAACACATTAGTAAAGCATTACAAATTTCATGCCAGTAACACAGGAGAAATGTTAACCACTGTTTTACATTTCCTCTTCTTTTAACAAAACTTTGAGACCATGTGCTGTAGTTTTGAAAGCAAAAAGTTTTTCTGTTCTTGGTCGATACAGGACTTCAGCTCCTCAGCAGTAGTTTTGGCCTCTTTGTCATATTTTTTGTTTCATAAATGTAAAGTTTCCAGTGGGTGACGGGTTTGGACCACAGGCGCAGTCATACAGACATAGCAACCATGACATGGACTCCACAATTTGAAGCCTCAACCTTGGTGTTTTGACTACTGCCATGTTAGTTTTTGGAAGTTACTATATTTAGAAATTAGGTGATAACGTAACACTAGCAAACTCAGCAAGCGTGCAAACCAAATGGGTATAATGCACAGACACATGTCTGTTATTGGTGCTAAATAACAGAGTAATAAAATACTAGAATTTCATGCAACAAAACTGAAGCACAAGCTTTTCGGATGGGCTGTATTATTGCATAATAAGGCAAAAGGCACTCACAGGACAAACACGAAGGAGAGGTCCAGTTCACTTAGGAGGCAAGGCTTAGCAGACACCAACAGCATTTAAAAGAATGTGAATAGAGCTGTTTGACATAAAAGCAATATGACAGCAAATACTGATAACTTGTGAATTGTACTCACTACTGAAGCTGTAGCCCCTACATCAATTTTCAGCTCTTCAGAGACTCAAGCAGTCCTTACATGGGTGTCTTAGAGAAAGCGATTGCTGAAAGAGTCCTATGTATGTCCCTGAGACCACAGTAACAAGTGGTAGTGGTCAGATACCTACACCCGACAGTGAATCATCCAACTGCTGTAGCCCCATTCTGCTTTCCCAAAAGGCCATGCAAAATACATGAGCTTGAATGTATGAGAGAAAATGCTCAAATACACAAAGGCTTGGTACATGTACACAGCCACACAAATGCATGTAATCACTACATGAAAATATAGTCAATGAGGAAGGTGCATGAAGACAGACAGGGATTTCAACTTGTGGAAGTACACACCAGCTGATCTAGTTTCAAATGTGTGTGTGTGTGTGTGTGTGTGTGCACGTGTGTGCGCATGTACATGTATGAGTGGAGGGCTGAGTTGAGTGAAGTGCTACTCTAAAGCCCAACAGGATTTTCCAATCAAAAGCAGCAGAAAGATTAATAGAGGCCTACTGCATGCTTTATAGTGAAAGCAGTGCAAAAGAGAAGTCATTACACTGAGTAGGACATGTAGCCGCTACTTGCCGAGTTTTGTTCATAATGAAATTTTAATGGGAGTAAAATTTAACAGGCAGGTTGAGCTGCCATTAGCTGGGAATGACTGGTGCTCCAGTGCCATCATTGGAACTCAAACAGTCGTTGCATATGTACATCTCCCTCCAACAGGGCGAGTGAATCACATTTCCCTGAATTCTGTAATCTGGTGCAAGAGACTGAGAACAGAGATTCAGATTCCTTGCCTGGGGAAGTATCTTAATCTTTTCAGTGGCCTTCTTTTCTTAATCTGGCGAGCAAGGTTTGTCGAATTCAGAGCAATACCGCCTGCTCTCCAGACAAAGTCAAAGCAATGAACATGAGTCTACTCTAAATCTCACAGCTCAGTGAATGGATTCCATTTAAGACCTCTATGTGGGATGGATAAGACACCCTTTCTGACTTTCTTGAAGGCCGTGTTCTTGGAGGGAAAGCAATGATGTCATGCAGTCTTTGCCGAGGCCTCATGGGATGTTGTGATTCACGGTTATACATTTATGGGTAGGTCTCCCAAAGCTGTCAGCTTTATAATAGACTGAATAAAGCTGTCCTGCAAGCGCTAGTGTATCATAGCCATTTTCTGAAGGAGCCTGTGGCTTTCACTTGACCATGAAAAGACAAAAAAAATAAATAAAAAAATGGGATGGGAGCATAAGAGATGTGTGTCAAAGGCTGCATGTTGTTCCAGAGAAACACAACAAACTTTGCTTGCTCATGGCACAGTGCCTAATCTGTTTTAACTTTATGTTAATGAGAATCTGGTAGAGTGTCAAAGTGAACATATAATTTCCTTGATTGATAATATGAGTCAAAGGTATTATGCCTCAATAGACACAACACATCAGGAGAAGCCTAACCTACACCCTTTTTTCTCTGCTCAGCCTTTTAAAAAAGAAAAGACAGAATGCTAAACTAAAATGAAAGAGAAAGATGGAGGAAAGAAATTAAGCAGAGGAAACCCCAAAAAGGAAACATGCATCTAGGCCACTGAGTCATTTCCCGTGTGTTTTGCTTTTTACCTCCTGTTCTTTTTTCAAATATACACTGACAGTATAAATTATGTACATCATCACTGGAGTTTACAGAGAGTGGAAGCGGACCCATGGGCTTTAAGCTTTAGGATTTCAGCTTTTATCCCCGGTAAAGTCTGCCCGCAATTAGTCTGGGAATTAATTCAGGCTTAGAACTTAGCCTCCCCCCTCTCCTCTTTTACATCTTTACTGATTCATCCAAGCCTCTTTTACTCACACTCAAAAAAAGAGAGATGGGGAGTGAAATAAATGTGATATCTTCCCCATGGAGGCCAGATTTTACCCATACAAATAACTTAAAGGTAGCACTAAAGTTATAGAAAAGTTGATTAATCAAGTCAGTGAGTGTATGCTTATTAATGCCATGGTGAGGATGGCTAGGGTGTATGTGCATCTGTCAAAGAGATGAAGTTGCAGGTGGTTTGGTCAATTATGAAGTGCAATCAAAAAGTTCCATAACTGTCCCTGCTGCACTTAAACCGAGAATGGTACAGTGATCCAGCTGCAACAAGTGTTACCAGTAAATGTTCTATGTCAGGATTTTATGAAGTGCCTCGCAGTCTTCAAGACTCACCAAGGCGGGTGAGATCAGGAGTGCAACCAGAAGCATGGTCTGCATTTCCTTCAACATACACAAGGTTCTGCACTTTGATTTCATCCCCCAGGGTCAGAATCTCAGTGCTAAGTTTAACTGTAATGTCCTAAGCTATCTGAGGGAGGAGATTCATTGCAAAAGTCCTAATCTGTGGTACATAATATGCCAATACACGCCTACTCCAAACTAATTTCTGTGTGGAAGTTTTTTGGCCGCACAAGCACAATTATGACTCCTAATTTGCCCTAGTTGCCAGAATTGACTCTAAGTATATTCATTATGATATCCACATAAATTATGTCCACTCAAGTGCTATTTTGCTGTTCTCAGTTTCTCCTCTTCTTGGGGGTACAGGCATACACCAACACACACAGTGTAACAGAGTGCACAGGAGAGCAGATTCTTATCACAATAGGGGACATCAGGTGACTCACAGCTTGTGAAAGCTACCCAGTGTATTTTAAAAGGCTAGTGAGGGCTAAAAGTGGTGGCTAAATTGGTTTGTCTCTCACTCTTGTGTTAAATTTTCAAACAGCAAAGTAGTAAATGAAACGTGAAGGGAGGGGAAGGTGCGGCTACATATTTCGGTCTGAGATGCTCATGTTCCAGTGCCGTATTCAGTGGTCCTGAATTTTGTATATAGAACCTTTAAATTCCCTTTTTTTTCCCTAAGTGACAATTGAAATCTAAAAAATAGGACAAGCAGGGTTTGAGATCTTTGCTTGATAAATTATTCTAACAACTAATACATTATTAAAATGGTTTTATCATTTAATTTTATGCTCACAGACTTAGTTTTAATTAGCTATTGACTGACAATCAGGTAGTTCTCCCAGCAATACCTGTAATACTAACAATTTTATTGCCACAAATTTCATTGCACTCTTTGTGTGATCCATTAATAGAACCAGATGAAAAATGCTAATAGCCATTGTGTGCAGCCAAGCTGTATGCAACTTTCTTTTCTAGCACAATTTTGAAGGTATTCAGCCTCATTTCCTGCTCCAGGACACATGTAGGAAAATAGCAGTGCTAGACAGATTTTAAGAACAGTGTCATTAATCAGTAAATCACCCTGCGCTTGTTTTTAATTATTCTGCTGTTTTCCCATCATTTCTAGCTTTGGCTGTTAGTCCAGGCTTGCTGCTCCTGGTGGGATCTATTAAGTTCTTCAACACCTCTGGCACCATGTCTCTTTGGGATTGGAAAAGGGTTTATAGATTACTAAAGTCTTACTATCCCCACACCTCTGCTTTAATTGTGCACTCTGATATCACTGGTACACACAGACCCATCATGACCCAAGCGGTCAACAAAACTCTGCAGTCCTTTGTGTGTTGCTAATCAATAATTAATCAGGTGAATCTTTATATTGCAAATATTTTTCTGATACAAGGAAGTGGCATAAATAAATAACAGGAACACTTTGTAACACAGAGCCAAATATATCAGAGTCAGAGAAAGGATGTTTTCATGTTTGAGAAGGACTAAAAAGCAGTGGCAGACCAACAAAAGCTTTTAGACTTGATGAATGTCAAATACTGACCAGTACTTGCCGCTGTCCATATGGCTCTTTTGTTTATTATCAAAGCAGTCATGTGTGGGGGGAGAACCAATACTCAGCACAGCTCATTTAATTCCTCTATACAATGAACAGTTTGACAGCTAATCAATGAATAATTGCTTAATTATTCTGTGTATTATAATAATCACAACTTAAACAAGCAACTTGAAGCTCAAAATCTAATCCAGCAGTAATATTGGCCTGATACCTGCCCCTTCGCTGTGAATTGTTTATGAAAGTACAATAGGCTTTCCTATCTGATATGGCTCCCGTATCATACCAGGAAACAATAGCTGGACGTGGGTCAGGCCGGCTGCTGTCTATGACAACCCAGTGAGGGTGTGTGCATAGCTGCTTCTTTGATACCCTCATGGCCTGATAATCTAAGTACTTCCTCTCTAGCCTTCTGGGACGATATCCTTGCAATTATGCTAAGGTTTGCAGCCTTCTGGGTCTGTAGACCTGCACATCTGGTTTATCTGTGTTTTTGCATGGTGAGAGCCTGTGTGTGTGAAAGTGCGAAAGAAACTAGAATGACTGAGGGAAGCAGTGGGGCTGAGTGTTGACTGGTAAGAGTTTCCCTCCAAGTCACAGTGTAATTGGACAATTGTTCAGTTTAACCCCGGGCTCTCAGGGTTCACAAAGGCATGCAAAACTCTCCTAGGAAGGACTATTAAGCAAGAAAGGGGTGGCTGAAGTACTCACTTTGGCTAGCCTTACATCCTACGTTCCTCATTCAATATGACACACAATTAACAAGTCAGTTTGATGAATATGGGGTTAACAAAAAAGCTCAGCTGGAAAGCAGCAACTATGGGAGAAGACAGAAGTGCAAGAGAATATCTGTGCTGTCCAACTGCTTAGTCTAACCTCCATAACGTGTTTGTCCTAATGTTTTCTTGCGTTTTTAACCACTAGTGGGGTCTGAAAGAATATTTGGCCAGGCTGAGATACAGAGTTAGCTAAAAATGAAAAATAAAAGTCACATTTATCTTGATACACTGGTGGCTGGCGACAGCACAACACAATCTCCCCCAGATTCATCAGACACAAATCTCCACTTGACCCAATGGAGGCTGTCCAGTCACAGCATTAGGGCTGCACAGAGCTTGGGCAGAGGCCTAGATTCTCTTGGGACTGGGGGAGGATGAGGCAGGTTTGGCATGTGCTTTGGTAGCCCACAAGATGAGAAGTTATTGAACATTCACAAGTTCGGTAGCACCAGTGGTGCCAGATGACATCAAACTTAATAGCCCTAAAGATCATTCAGAAATGCTATGGATTAAAAGCTACTTAATATTCACTGCTGGTCATTGCTGATCACTGCTGGCCACAGTGTCTACAGTTGTGCTGACATGAATGTTCTGAACCTTAACACCAATGAAAAGTGCTCTGCAATAAATTAATCACAAGTTTGCAGACATGTTAGAAAAGGTGCCGAGTGAAAAATTATGGTGAATAACTATGAGACACAAAAACGCTTTGAGCAGGCAAAGGAAGCTCCCAAAAATAGATGTGGTGTGGTGTATTTCCTCACCCCCACTCACATCAGTAAATGTGTCCATCACATTCATGCATCCTAAGCCCTGCTGACATACCCCACTCTATGAAGCTCGCAGTGCATACTAGAGTTTTCCCAGTTGGCTGCATGCAGGGGAGAGTCAGCAGAACAGATGCAAATGTTAGGCCTATGACATGACACTTTCAATTTTTTAAAGACCCCTATTACAGTGAACCATGTAGTTCTAAAAATAGTCCAGTCTGAGTCTTTTCCTCCATTCTGCCAAGCTAAATTAAACCTTAGGCTCAGGAGGGGTAGTGGTAGGCAGAGATAAGACAAGTCAGCCATCAGCAGTGGTAATGTCTCTTTGGGTAATGGTGATGGCTGCTCATAATTCCTCAGCACTTCAACTTGGCCTAGTCATAGAAGAGCAGAGAGAGGCTTGCACATTTCACAAAAAAGCTGGAGACAGATGTAGTCGGACATAATAGGGGTTGAAAAAAAAGGGTGGGTGGAGGGGCCAACTCATGGTCACAGCTGCAACCTCGCCAGGGGATTGGATGCGCACTTCTAATAAAGCTCTGTAATCAAGTCACTCATGCTAACCTCCCACACCCACAGAGGCTAACTTGCCAAAATGCCTCTCTTGTGACACAACTTGAGAAAAACAATGAAGGAAACAACAGACATGTAATACATTAGGAAAAATGACGTATTTAACAACCAATATGTGGTGCATAATGGTATGTAACATATACATTATTGTGTTCAGTAAACAAATTAAGCCAGATGCTAAGCTAGTGAAAAGCCTATAAAATCCAGTTGGAATTTCCAGATGAATAAGCACGCACAGGCTTACATTAAAACTGCTGCAATAAATACCTTTTAAGGTGCGCAATATTTTCATTGTGAAAACTTCAGTGGGCGACAGCTGGATACTACTGCTCAAGATCTAAAGTGGTTGGTCCGACTAATACAGTTTTCAGCTGTGCAAGGTGGCGAGTAAACAGCAGAAGTGGCACACTCACTGGGGAGGCATTTGTTGATGAGACATCTGTTGGGCCGTGGCTTCCCCCCCTCTGAGGCAGCTTTCAGTAGACCAAGGCCATGACTCAGGTCTGCACCAGCTGCTGGGCCTTGACTAGATCCATTTCACATTTTTCCCCATCATGGTCAGTGGTGCAAATACACTATTGCCATAAAAAAAAATCCAGAAGTGATGCAGATGAAAGAGATTATAAGCTGGACATGAATCAACAGATGGTTTATAAAAAGGGCATTTTACTTTGAGGAACAAACGATCTTCACATTTAATTAAATAGACACTCTGCGTTGGGTACAAACACTGCTTTAATGCCCACCAAAAGAAGATTTAGGGATGCACCTACTGTGAACATGCGCATGTGTATGTGTATGTAGTTCTGATGACTGGCTAATCAAATAAAGTGCTTCTATAGATTAATCCTGCTACCAAATATCTGTGCTGGTACTCTCTCTTGCTGGTTTCACAAGACCATGATCTTGCAGCAGTGCAGAGTTTTGCTGTCTACTGAAATCATCATTAAAAGCAGTACGCATGAACACATCAGTGGTGGGGGTAGAAACAGCATAATTCCCCTTACCATCTGAGACAGCATTCCTGTATCAGACATCCTAAACCAGATCAGTGCACAACATTAAGCCTGACAGAAGCCTTTTTAATATTGATGTGCTCTGCCACTGTAGCATAAACCACCAAACTGCTGTAGGACTGGATAACTGACAATTCTGTAAAATATGTTTCAAAAGTCAGCCTTTCATCACATGGAAGGAAAATGGCTTCACTTCAACAGGTTGCCCCTAGAAGCAAATTCAGATATTCTCACTGAGGGGTTAAACTTTTGGAAAATATCACAATGGCTGTCTCAGATATGTGGATATGACACTGCCAATAAACCTTATTACATGATTGTTTCCAAACCATAACCGTCCTACTAGTAGGCTTGTCAAGGTTTTTCAATAAAAGAACAGGTCAACTTGATAACTTTGACATGCATTTGGGGAGACTGGGAGATCAATTGCTAGCCGATACAGTGGAGGCTGTCCACGGTACTCCTCCAAGTGATAAATTCAAAAAGGCCCAGCTTCTGTAAGGGAAGAAGATGACTTCAGTGGCAAAACTCTAGTTTCTCCGAAATAAGACAAATCAGGATTTCACTGAGACTGAAAGAGATTGCATTAGGCACTGCAGCATATTACAAGAGCTGTAAAGGGCACATAGAGGTCAGGACAACTATTATAACTAATGTAGCCTGTTTTATGAGGTGGCGGTATTTGTTGTACAGATAATCTGCTGCAGTCCTTTGTACATCCCAATGACATGTGGACAGACACCCAGAAGAAGCAAGTCATGTCTGTCATAAAAGATTGGGAACTGTGGTTTCTGTTCTGCTGAGTCCATTTCCTCTTTGTGACGTTAATGTAATAACTTGAAGCTCCCAATAGAATAAATTCTCTCATTAGGATCAGGGGTTTGGCTATGGAGTAGAACAACAGACTTAGACCACACTAAGACACCATCTTTCTCAATTTCTCTCCAGCATGTTGAGTACTTGTGGGTTTGAATTAGATTAATACCTTTGAAGCCATCTTTCCCCACTGTTCTATACCATGATGCCTTTCTATTTACAGTCTATTCACACCTACAGGCCAGTGGCCACTCTTTCAGTGATGAGGATGTACACATCCTGGACAGGGGGGAACGCTGGTTTGAACGGGGAGTCAAGGAGGCCATTTACGTGAAAAGGGAAAGACCATCTCTGAACCGAGGAGGGGGCCTAAGGGTACATCTTTCACCATCTTAAAATGCCGTGATTGCAGCCATTCCCCAACTGGTACTCATGGCCATTGATCAATGGTCATGACAATTTGCATACTAATGATCATGAAACTGACCTCATGGCCCATTGTTAGTCAATGGTGCTGGTTTCGGTCATTATGCAAATGTACTGTTTATAAGGTTGGGGAACCCTGCAGTCAGCTGAGACTGAAGAAGTCACCAGGAGGTGACGAAACGTTCTCCCACTAAAAAAAACGCTACGTCCAGATGAACAGATTCAGCTTTTTGGGATTCTTTTACCTGGATTATTGAGCATGCATCAAGAGTGCTTAGGTTTTTATGATATAATTAGGCACAACAACTTCAGTTGTAAGCCTATCTATGACTCAGACAGCTGTGTATTTGTTTCCATGCTAGCTGCAGTCCATGATAACCTCTGTTGCAAGCAACAACATAACAACCCATCAAACTGCTGTGGCACCCCTTTGACTGCCTCTCATTCTGAGATAGAAAGACAGAATCAGAATCAGGTTTATGTAACACTGTTCCTTCTTTACATCTGTCCAAGTACAGCACTACACTGATGACTACTCAGGTCTTCGGGGCTGCGAACATGACTGGACATTGCTGAATTTGTGATATGTCCACTGATTTCTGAAGGCAGGATTAAAATACCTCTGCAGGTCTTCTTTTTATTCTATGGTGATATTTTTTCACTCAATCAGAATAAATCAGGCAGTCTTTCAGGGCTTTATTATAAATAAATGTCATAGAAATGCATCTCCTTACTAACACTAGTTTGTTCCCACTTCCGTTACAATTGATGTTGTACATTCATCTCGAGTATTGTCCCCTTAACTGGTCAAGTGCTGCTAAAAAACATCTTAAAAACAACTCCAAGCTCTACAGAACAGAGCAGTCAGATTAGTTCTTCAATATTCCTTCAGTAATAATGTGTCTGACGCACATAAATGATTATCCTGGCTTACTGTGGATGATAAATTAAAGTGAAGTCTATGCTATTTATGCAAACAAAAGGGTACTGCTCTTTTTTTTTGCAGTAAACTGGTATACACTAATTCTTGTCAGTAATATAGGAAATGTCAAATGGGTACTGATCAGTTTGTTATGCCTCGTCCCAACTAACATTATGATAAGAACCTGTATGGAAAAGGTTACCAAATGATGCCACACAGAGTGAGTAAGAGTGGTACCTCCAAGAAGTCCTAGGACAGAAACTGTTCTTGTAATCTTTTTGTTTGTATTTAAAAAAAAAAAAAAAGTAATGCCTTGCTAATGTACGTTTAAATATGTGCGTGATGTTCATGTATATTTTTTTAAATGGACCGCAGGAAGGCTAAGTAAGACACTGGTAATGGAGGTGCTAAGAAATAAACAAATACTGCAGGTGGGATTCACCTGAAGTATGTTTTGACAAGTTCGACAAGTTTATGACAAGTTTGTAAAATTAAGATAAGAATTTAATGCGTTGTGCTCACTGAGAAAAGAAACATAATATACTACAAACAGTCACTGTGTGTCAGTGGAAAAAAGGGTTTAAAATGCTGATGTCATTTAAGTAAAAAATGACACAATTGCCAAAATTGATAAAACCTAATCTTTTTTCCATTATATTGA
>VUQS01036521.1:7964-19421 GCA_015108495.1 Heterochromis multidens
TGTGGGAGCTTCTGAAGGTGCAAACCCAGAAGGCTCTGCAGTAGTGGAGGAAGTGGAGGGGCTGGTGGAATTTTCTGAAGTTCTTGTACTGTTTGTTAGTGAGTCAGTGCTGTTGGCTGTCTCCACTGTGACGCCTGATGGGAAATCTGGAGCCACCTGCGCTCTGAGGACGGATGGCAGCAGGAGGAGAAGCCAAACAGGATCCATCCTGGATTCACTCTAATGAAAAAAAAAAAAAAATAGAAGGAGCTGAAGAGGTCACACAGCGACAGCACTCTTTGCCCCCTTTGTAATTCCTTTGAAGTGATAAAACGTCACATGTTGGCGGAGGTTTGGACTTTTCATCTTCACATTTGGGAGGCACTGCAGCAGCAGGTGTCCGGTAAGAACGCTGCCACCCGTTCTGCTGAGCTCTCACTCACACTCGGAGCGCACAGCTCCATCTGTGCGCTGCACAGAACCATGTACGCCTGAGCTCGCGTTAACACGAAGATATAGTTGAACCTGCGAGTCCTCGGTGGTGGTGCAACGAGGAAACTGACGAGGGGAGCAATCCCCGCATTTCCGCAGTCCGTACGGTATCTCTAGCGTGCGGTGCAGCTCAGTCTTCGTTTTTCGTGTTTTACAGTCACCAGAGCAAAGAAAACGCAGTGTGCGCAAGAAGAAGGAGGAGAGAGGGAAAACCTCAAAGTTGGGGGTCCCTGCGTCAGGTGGGAGGAGGAGGAGAGAGGAGTGCAGCGTGTTGTAGAGATGGAGGGGTTAAGAGAGAGAGAGCAGACTTCTCCCTTCTTCTGTCTCCCGCTCTGCTATCTGTTGCTCCACAGAGCTTCCAGCCCGTCTGATGGAAGCTCGTGATACTCGTCTCACCTCTCTCTACCATCATTCCCTCTCTCCCTTCCTTCCGCCCTCCGTACTTCCCTTCCTTTCATTCATCTCGTAACTCCCCCCTCCGTTTTGACAGACTCTCACCAGTGCTTAAAGGTGATGAGAGTGGTACATCTGTTGTGTGTGCGCGCGTGTGTCTATGTGTGTGTGTGTGTGTGTGTGTGTGTGTTCACAGAGCAAAGGATGATGCAGTCAGTCAGAGATGAGGGTTAAGCTCCGCTGCATTTGGACATCCATCAAAAATATCTCGGCTGGATGGATGGTTGGATGGATTAACCCGTCGCACACGAGAGGAAGAAGAGCATTCTTTTCTCTCACACACACTGGATGGAGGTCACCGGATGTAAAGTGTTAACAAACTCCGCAATTACACTTGAAAACAACAAAAGAAGATTTTAGTTGTGTTTTTGTGTCTAAGTTTTTGAAGTATGAGGGAATTCCTTATGTGTGTGTTTTCGCGCATGAGTTCAGTTGTTCGTTTTTGTGTGACGGTAGTGTGTTTGTGTGTGTGTGTGGGGGGGGGCAATGCCATGACACTGGTGTAACGACTGTGAGTGTGCGTGCACCATGGTCTAAAAGATGTATGAGAAGCGTGATGAAAAAAAAAAAAAAAGCCAAGACAGACAGATGTATGATGGGAGGAGTAATGCAGGCAAGAACACTAGTTTGGGTGACCATGGCAACCGGTTTCTGAGAATCCCTCGCCCCAGCCCCTTCCTCAACTGTGACACACACACCACTCC
The DNA here is from genome assembly GCA_015108495.1 of Heterochromis multidens. Lineage (NCBI taxonomy): Eukaryota > Metazoa > Chordata > Actinopteri > Cichliformes > Cichlidae > Heterochromis > Heterochromis multidens. Next base: position 9,593 of record VUQS01036521.1, read on the forward strand.
CACCTTGGAGTGGTGTGTGGTGCACCACACACCACTGCACCACCTTCGCAGAACAGCGAAGGTGGTGCAGTCGAGCTTGAGGAACACAGTAAGTCACTGTGCGTGTATTCCTGTCTTTTCTCATGCAGCTATAAAGAAAAACACGCAAACTACAAGTGCAGTGATGAGATGAAGCTTTAACACAACATGAGTCACATTCATACCTACTATTTTTTCTTCTAGCTTATCTACTCAGTAATGTTATTAATTATGTCATGCACATGTAAGTGCACAGCTAATAAGGCACTACAAGTGTTCCTGCAGTGGTAAACGATTTTTCAGATTTGAACTTTTTCTTCAGTCCAACAAATATAATCTATCTGTATGCCATTAAAGCCACTTTAAAACAATACATCGTGCACTGTGAACCTTAACAAGTGAATCCCTGTTGAAGATGGGACATACATGCACTGCATATTTTGATACAGTAATATTTTTAAAGAAATTGATAAAATACTGGGATTAGCTCCTAGTCTTGCCAACTCAGAGAGTTTTTGTTGAACATTGTGTGATTATAATGGATATCTGAACACACTCCTACAATAAAATAACAGTACAGATCCACTCTAGAATTTATGCTAATTTATGCCAGGTTCAACCTACACAATATTTGTGTTAGATTAGCAAATTATGGACTCAAAAGCTTTTGTTGTGACTTAGCCTAGATACATGACAGACTATACATTGGAGACCTACCTTTCATACCGTACTGTCTTTAAAGGCCTGTATGATATCATGGAAAAGAAGATGTCAGGAATCAACTACTGGAATACAAGGTTGGTGTAATGCAGGCTATTTTGATAGTGCTTGGTAGTGCTTCAAACATCAGACTTGCACCTGATTCTATAGATAAGACAAACTAGGGTATGCATGTACATGAACACATTCTGGACTCTCACTGAGACTGAAATGTGAAAGCATGTCTTCCTCCCCTCACCCCCAACCGGTCGCGGCAGATGGCTACCCCTCCCTGAGCCTGGTTCCGCCGGAGGTTTCTTCCTGTTAAAAGGGAGTTTTTCCTTCCCACTGTTGCCAAGTGCTTGCTCATAGGGGGTCGTTTGATTGTTGGGGTTTCTCTGTATTATTGTAGGGTCTTTACCTTACAATATAAAGCGCCTTGAGGTGACTTTTGTTGTGATTTGGCGCTCTATAAATAAAATTGAATTGAATTGAAATAATGAACTGGCTTTTAAGTCTATCCATCACCCTCTGTCTTGTCTTGCTTCATATATGAGGGTATTCATATATGAAGCAAGAGAAGACAGAGGGATGATGGATTCAAGTTGTCTCATATACACTAACATCAGTGCTGACTGATCTGGCACCCTGTGCTAAAACTGGAGGTGCTGCACATAAGAGTTTGGCCTATTCAAGGGTTGAAAGGTTAATATGATGACTATGTGAAGACAATTTCATTTAAGTATTATTTTAGAGGCTTGTTTTTTAAAGGCAAATGAAAGAACTAAAGGAGCTGGAACATCTACAAGGTAAGCAAAGCAAAACAGACCATAAATAATGAGAACAAATGTGACAAAACAAAGAAAAGATATAGAAGACTGCATTAGATTAGAGTAAATATGAGATGACAAGATGTATAAGGAAAAACGATGTATAATGACCCCCAGGCTTCATCACATCAATATTCAGCTCTGCAGGGCAGGTTGTTAGTTTGATTACTCCACATAAACATCAGATATGAGCAAACACTGCCTTCATCTCTGTGGCTTACATGTATACACACACACACACACACACACACACACACACACACACGCACACCTGCACGCACACGCACACACACACACTGTAAGGATTAATGGCCTTTCATCCACTCTCCTATCATTATCTGCACTCAGCAGCAGTGTCATCTATCACTACAGAATGACCTGCAGCGCCATCTGCCTGTCTCACAGAATTAATACAATACTGCTCATCAGTACTCTAAACAACACTTCAGAATGGGGTTCTACTTCTTTGGTGCACTATGTTCAATATTTTAAAGCTAAGCTGCTGCTCCAGGCCCTCCACCCAACAGGGACCCTTAAAAAGACACAGAGGTATCACTTGTTTCCTGTGTTCATAGTACACTTTACCAAGACAAAGACTGCTGAAAAGCTTATACACATATTTTTACATATTTGATTTTTGTGGTAACACTTCATAATACAGTCCACATCTTATCAGGTATGGTGGTCGATTATTTACAGTTTAGTTCTTCTAAATTTAAAGCATAATTTTCTGCCAATTTTCAGTACTTAAAATTGATTACTGGTTACTGGTTACTTGTAATGGACACGGGGAGTAGAAGTTGGTACTTTTAAAAGAGTACCTTTAGAGTATCTTAAAAGAAAGAAGAAGCAAATTATATGGTAGCTATTTTTGAGTAATAAGTACATTTGGAGTATTCTAAAGAAATTTGACACAAATTAAACAGTTTTTAAGTGGTAAGAGCATTTGGAGTATTTTAAAGTATGTAATAAGTAACTTCTCAGTATTTTAGAGGAAAAGGCCAAAAAAGTTTTAATTTCTTACACTTTAATCACACAAAATTATTAGGCATGTGAGCTGTAATATAGATTATGCTTACTTCCCTTTCTTATATTGTAATTGCACATTATTTTGGTGTGCAGGCTATAGGCTTGAATTATTGCATTTACAAATGGAAATAGCTTAAAAAGGAAGTAGCTTTGATTCGTCTTCATATTCTGAGTGAGCCCTAATATTACAGGTAACAAAAACGAACTATCTTGGTTTCATCCCTGTAAGATCACATGCCCTGTAATACTTGGCAGAGTTGTTTTTGCTGTATAATTAAAAATTAAGAAAAGGAGAACAATACTAATCTTTACTATATAATAGAAAAGCACAGTTAAACAGTGGATACTTTAGCCTGCGTCCCAAGATAATGTGTAATTACAATGTAAAAAAGGTAGCTTAGGATACTCAATATTACACCCTGTGCTCCTAATAATACTGTGTAATTATTGTGTCAGCTGAAATAATGCTTGTTTTTTTCTCTAATATATCCAGTAGTACTCAGGTAAAAATACTTACAATACAATTACAATATAATTTCTTTATATCCTCTTCTCGATATCCTAAAATTGATACATTTTAGGTATTAATAAGAACTGGTAGGCATTTTTAGGTACAGGAAATGACATCATGAATTCCGAAGAATTATGTTTTAAATGTTAGGAAATTACACAATAGGTAGAGAGCCATATTATGTTTAGTTTGTTGGCTAGCCTGGCTGAAAATAACACAATAATTAAACAAGTAAGTGACTTAACAATAATTAAATGAGTGAAATTTTGTACAGACATTCATGGTATTCTGAGGATGATTCCTACCATGAGTGATGAGAATCAAAATTTATTTCAATTGAAACATCTTAGTAAACTACTCAACAAACAAACAACACACTCATGTGCACATAGTCACTACAATGGTGATCTCCTGACTTTTCCCCTACTGCTGTCAAGGGCAAAGCATAGACTGTACATAAAAGATGGACATCAACACCATGACATCACCCATTAATTAGTGAAATTATGTTACAAATCCTCAGTCTGAGCACTGAAAGTATCACAATGTTTTTAAACCAGATTTGATGAGAAAGGGGCATTTCTAAATTATTTATCCTACATGGAACCAGAATGTACAAAATGAACATCACGCCATATTCATCAAGACATGAAACTATGAGACCATAAACCCATCAGGAAAGTGTTTACTGAGGTCATAGAGCACGGGAGCCAAAAGGTTGTTTTTACACAGATTTATAAACAATTCAATTCTTATTTCAACTGCCCCCTGTTCCCTATTAGAAAGAATGCAGGTTTCAGTCACTTCCGCATTGGCTTCAGATCCGGAAACTATGGCTATAGCCGTCTTTGATATACAGTCTGTGGTTCAAAGGTGTACGGTGGCCCATCAACGTGTTAGCACGGCTTTTGTGAGGTTAGCTTGTAAGTATTTAGATCAAAGAAGAATTGTGTTTAATTATAGCATTGCTTTAGTCTTGTTCAGCATTTACTGTACCCTTTGATATTTTCACATACTGGAAGTTAACACAACAATAGCACAGCTCAATTTTGTAATGTTATGGCAAACAGCATAAAGATGTGTGACAAATGAAAAGGGAATGCTGAGCACTTGATCACTACAGTGAGGGGATCTAGTGGTTGTGTTATGGTGTGGTGTTATTTTGATTTGGATCCATTTTTCCCCTTGGAGAGAGGGGTCAATGCAGAGCAACACAAAATTGTTCAGTGTTCATCTCTCTGGTAAAGTTACCAGTTACCAGTTTTTCTTTTAATCTGTCACCCGTATGTGCAGGAAAGCACACATTTTTGGTAGATTTGTCTGGTAAGTAAAAGCTGCTGTATATCTGCTGTTTGTCATTATCATAACTTTTCTGAATTATTGGTTTGTGTCTGTGAGTATTATGAACCATAATGCAGTGTTTTAATATTAGATAAGCCTTTACAACCCTGTCTTCTAGAAATTACATTCATGCATTATTTATATCATTATTGTTTCCAGAGAAATGCTGTGGCAGCAACATAGTCACCGGGTGGGTAACTTTCACAATGTTTGTTTAATTAGTATTTATTTTTTGTTGGATAGCAGATGTACAAAATGCACAATGATTAAACAAGGAAGACCAGGGTTCACATCCAGAACCCTGTCAGTGGCAGTGCAAACAACAAAATACAACTGATTAAGGTTAGAGAAAGGTCATGGTTTTTTTTAAACGAGTGTCTGAAGTCACAACAGTTTCTGTAGCAAACCTGACTGACATATTTTCCTACCAAAGGTAAAATAACCATAAATGTAATGCTTTAAACATTAATCACTAAACTGGTTGTAATTACGTTCCCTTCCATTTAAGATGCTTATCAGTTGTAATATCAGTTGTCCTTTAATCTCTTATTCTAACTAGACTTGTGGCTTTTTAATTCCATTATCTCACTGGTACCTTAAATAACATGTCTTTGTATCCCCTGTGCTGTTTTAACACTGATGTTCAGGTCTGGCATGGAACACTCAGCTTAAAAAGAAAAATGTGTGGGTTTACCCTGTTTACTATTCTACTCTTTGTGGATGGCAGTTTAATTTGGAGGGAACATATGTCTCTAATAAATTTAGGAATCTCTGTATGTGTGTCTGTGTGTTCTTTACCTAATTTTACAGCTGTTTATTTGATCAGCTTCAAACCTGGCAGGTGTGCTCCTGGGTTCCTGAGTAAATGTAGTGCCAAATCTGAGGTCATTCAGGAAAGGTGGTCTCATTGGGGTCTTTTCCTTCTTACTAGGCAATCGCAATAAATGGGTGAGGCCTGTTACCACATTTTCTAAGCATCGCTATCAATACCATCATTATCAGAAGCACTTATACTGTGACATCATCTGTGACCACAGGGATGTCAGAGAATTAACATTGTTAGAATTAGAAAGCAACAGCAACCAACTGTAGTGTATGCCTGCACTGGCACTGTACTACTTGTGTAAAATCCACTATTTCATTGTTTTTGAACATAATAATTTGTCCTTAGAGGGTCTACAAATTCACAAAAATATTAAAAATTTTATCACTAGTGGACAAAGCGAAACACTAGACGGGGGTTGTCCCCTCCTCTCCTCTCCTCTCCTCTCCTCTCCTCTCCTCTCCTCTCCTCTTGGACATCCTCGCTTGCTGCTCTTTTTGTAATTCCCACTTAAACTTCACTGAGCCAAATTAGCAGCAGGATATATTTGGACAATCTCCCTGTACATACTGCTGACTGTCAGACCTGCTGACCAAATCCAGCCATTATCAGTCAGCTGAGGAGCCGCCATGTGTTACAGCATCCCACAGACACCCTGTTAAACTTGATAATCATAAACAGTAGGCACACACACACTTGAGTTGACTTGAAAGGCAATATTTTACTGTACAGGTGTCATCCTGTTTTGGACAGTGAATTGGGTTTCCTTTCAGCCTTTGTTTGAACCAGATAAAAAATTTAATCTGCATTTACCTGGCTACAAACTGAGAAAGTCTATAAGTAACACATGCCTTTTTGTGATATTCAGTTCTGTGAAGTTTAATTTAGTCTATATGAACAGTGAAGCAAACCAGTAAGGCTGTAGTCCAGATAGCTTAAATATTTAAAACCTAAAATATGATCTTTTGTTAAACCCAGCCAAGCCATTTATGTGCCTGTACTAAACTAACATTCAGCCATAGTGAGAAAACAGTGATTTGTAGCAGCTTTATAAGTCACTTACAGATTTAGGCTAGCCTATTTAGACCTACATCCTTCTGGAGAGAAATCATTGTTCTTTGCTTTGGAGAACCTGTTGTCCATGTCTGGTAAATGTCTCTCAGGGGTGTCTCCAGAGGGAGTGGTATGGCTGGCACTGGCCCCCTGATGCCACTCCTAATGTCACTGGGCTAGTGTACTGTTCATCTTAGTACATTACTAGTACATTACTTTACTAAAGTACAGCATCAATGTACTTGTACTTTATTTAAGTACAAGAAATACTTTATTTTGATATTTATCTGCAAATATTGTACTTTGTACTCCATACCATTTATTTTCAACTTGTTATTGTTGTTAGTTATTAATTTGCAGGTTTCAAAATATAATACTATATGATGCTGTATTATTAATTATAAAGCTATCCAGCATAGAGGATTCAAGTCATCTGCAGGTGCAACATTAAAATGATATATGCATTAATAAATCAATAATTATGGTTCAGTAATATGATTCTGATCAGGGCCATTTTGCATAATGAGTACTTTATTTTTGGTACTTTAATTTTATTTTGCTAAAACTTTTGCGCAATTTTCTACTTAAATAAAGGGTCCAAATTCTTGTTTTCTGAGCTTTGAAAGCCATTCTCAGACTCTTGTGCATGTAATACATCTTTATGGGGGCATATGCCTGCACATGAGCCTGAAAAATGTACCCAATGTTTCTAAACCCATTTCTACACTGCATATATTTCTCATTAAATATTATGATATCCTGTGAAAATCTACTGAGAACAACTTTAATGAATTCAAGCTTACAACATCGTTTGATGAAAATATTGAGCACATTTCCATTTGTCTTTAAATTGCATCTAAGAGCTGTACTCTTGTCTACAAAAATATATAGCCTATAGGCTACTTTGTATTTTTCCCTTGTCCCCTTATGAAGACGGAAAACAAAAATCAGCTGTTCAGATGTGAGGCTGGGTAGGCCAACCCTGTGATATTAAGATGCTGCCGTCGAATTTATGGTTCTCATCATAAAGTGGTATTATGGGCTGAGCGGAGGAGGAGCGGGTGGGGCCTGGCTGGGAACAGAGAGGCAGACTGTGGTCACTGACCGGAGACTCTGCTGGCTTTTATTCTACTGAAATCAGACCGCATGTCTGACCCAGGGGTCCGCCTGCTGCCGGGAGCAAACTGCACGCATTCCTTCAATAAATTTAACGGATGCTGCGCTGGCGAAGGGGAGGAGGATGAAAACATCGCCTGATATATTTTTTGACGTTTTCGTTCATAGCCTATTTATGGGAGGCAGCAGCGGCTTGGCCCTTTCTTTATTATAGGAACGAGATCTCCGCGGTTAGCTATGTGAAGAGCAGATCGCCTCGCAGTTCTCATTTCGTGATCCTGACGAACAATTATGAACAACGCTCAAGATATGTCGCCCGATTTTGTGTTGATGCGCCTGGTTTCCGTGGCCGAGGATGACCGCTTGGACGCAGAAAACGGGAATCTGCCACCGGGAGGAGTGGTGGCAGGGCTGGGGAAGGAGGTCTTGGCTCACAGCGGCGTCAAAGCGGGTTTGGATATAAGCCGAGATCCGACGGAGGGCCTCGAGCATCCCAGCAGCCACCTTAACAAAGCACAGCCGAGCAGCGAGGGCACGGCTGCACCTGACACTGGGGTGACGGAGAGCCGAGCCACGCTGTCCGCGCCTCCGCCGCCGCAGAGCTCCATGGAGGCCCAGGGCTTTGACTTCGCTCCCAGCCCCGGCCTACGGCCTCAGCTGCTAGTCTTCTCCAATATAATGCGAAACGGAGAAGGGATTTTAGAATTAGACCGTCGGAATCAGCCGAGGGATGCTCTGGATCAGAGCCCAGGATCTGGCTGCTCCAGCCCAGCGGTCAATAACAACACTCTGAGTGTCAGAGAGGTTCAGCAGCAGCAGCAGAACCTGCTGGACCGGACATGGGGAGCGCATTCGCCAGCTTCTGTGGAGATGCAGGGAGCGGCTGAGCTGTGCCGCCGGCATCGACTCATCACCACTACGCCAGAGTGGCCCGTGTTGGCGGAGAGATCTAACGCTCTCACCGTGATTGACTCTAAATGGGGATGCGCCACCAGGGACAGGGAAGGAGCCGTGTTTGAGCTGGCCCGACGGTTCGGGGAGCTGGGGGTTGGCGCGGTACCCAAAATGCTGTTCAAAGCAGGGGAGCTCCCGCAGTGTTCATGTCAGAGTGCACACAGGCCGGCAGGAGGGGGAGTAGAGCCCGGCGATGACCCGACAGAGACTAGCGACGCATTGTTGGTGCTGGAAGGGCTCGGGAACGGGGATGTTGACGGTTTGGACATGGACGAGTGTCCGGAAGATGAGGCAGATGATGAAAACGGACGCCGCGAGTTTTTACTCAACAGGAAAAGGGAAATAGTTCAGAAAATGTCTGGAGCTTTTTCCATCAGCAGTTTTCAAGTGGAACTGAGGAGGCAGGTAGAGGAGACGGCGACTGAAGCGGCGGCCGCGGCGCACCTTGCCACACAGGTGTGCAGCCTTCACGGGAACTTATCCAGTCGACTCTCGCAGGTAAGCTCTGGGAATACAGAGGTTGTTACGCATGCTTCAGCCAAGTCACCGTCGCCTACCCCGGCCCAGAGCTCTCCCTGGGCCACAAGCCCGAACCCGAGCCAGGCATCGACACCAAGAAGGCGGCCGGAGCGGTGCGCCAGTGCGCCTAGGACTCCGACGGGCCGGGCCACGGGAGGGGAAAAGATGCTCAAAGTTCCAGGGAAGTCAAAAAAGGGCTCGTTAAAGATCAGACTGAGTAAATTGTTCCGGACTAAAAGCTGCAGCGGCTCCAGTCACCTATTGGACAAGAGGCCCTCAGTGACTTATTCAGTTTCTTCTGCCGGGAGCTTGGTGGACATGGCGTGTGCAGCGGGTGCTGACCAGGATGCAGACAGGTAAGACGTCCTAAACAGATCTTCTATCAGGGTCAGAAGTTGTAAATAAAGCCAATTATTTTTTAAAAACTGTTTTACAAGATGTAGGTGAGAGACTTGATAAAAAGGTCTAACTTAACATTCAAGAAATGGGAAGTCCATTTTCAAATTTCGGCCAGTCTACTATCCATCCATCCATCCATCCATTCTCTTCCGCTTATCCAATTCAGGGTCGCGGGGGGGCTGGAGCCTATCCTAGCTGCCATAGGGCGAGAGGCAGGGTAAATCCTGGACAGGTCGCCAGTCTGTCGCAGGGCTGCCAGTCTACTATTACCTCCTAATTGTTTTTGTAAGCTGGGCATTGTTTTCTAAAGGCTTGAATCACTTCTAACTCTCTCAGCTGACAGCTCTTTCTTTCAGAACTTTTTGGTGCTACGTGTTATTAGATGCAGAGATTTTTCAAACCTTTGTGGCTTGTCACACTCTGTTGTCTTCACAGCTAAGTCATTATTCACAGCAGCACACTGAAGGAAGGCTATGATTAAAAAACATAGCTTCAGAAGTCTTGAGTGCTGGAGCTAAGAGCATCAAACAGAAAGTG
>VUQS01036522.1:9179-21890 GCA_015108495.1 Heterochromis multidens
GTCTGGGCCACAGCTGTTATTCTCACCCCCTCCCTCTCCCATCTTCTTCTAATATAACCCTCCACTGTGCAGGCCTAAGCTCATGAAAGAGCATTAAAACAGCCAAGTCAGCACAAACTGAGTCTACACAGGCAAGCAGTTCAGCTTCATCATGCTCACACATTTTGCTGAACTGCATACAGTAGGTCTGCTGTAGCCTAATCACACAAGGCTTCAGATAAAAAGCCTTTTTTATTATCAAGGACACTCACTGATAAAGGGTCTACATGACTGTGAGAGGAAATTTGTTTGAGATTTTCAATACTGTTTGTGTATGCAGATTCGAAAAGAGTTTCACATCTTGTCGATGATGTAATATCAAACAGTCGGGTTTATTTCACAGTTTTTTACACACAGTGGAAAGCGAAACCAGAAGCAGAAATATCATGCATGGTCAAAAAGCTTGGAATAAAATATATCTGCACAGCTACTGACTGAAGACAAAAGGTTTCCTCAGTGACTGCCAACAGAGCAGAGTAACTTACTGAAGTAAAAGTTATTATTTACAACTCAGAAGCTCAGTTTTTCTCAAGCTGTGTCAGCAAGCCTGATTATCTATAATAAGGCACCTTGATTGCGGTGTATTTTATTGACAAGTGGAGTCACAGGTGCTTTCAGTGCCATGACTCACAGGGTCACCTTTAAAAACCAAGACTCCTGCTGCTGTTTATTCAGCTCCCTCTCCATTTACACAGTATCTTTTATCCCCCTCCCTGCACCCTGAAAATGAAAACGCCATTATTCCCCTCCCTCCTCTGGGTTGGAAAGAAGGAATTACAATGGCAGCAATTGATTTATGGGTAAATGGCTGCTTCCCTGAAATGTAAAAGAGAAGGAGGACAGGTCATTTTCTGTTGTCACTGCTTTAGATTTTCAAGAAAATAGAAAGGGTGGAGCGAGGATAATGTGGCATTCTGCCCTTAAGTCCGATCCACACTAATGGAAAGGAGAGGAGAGGAAAAAACAAGGCAGGGCAGAGCAGTAAGTGGCAGCGTTCATGAGTATGTGCATATGTGGATTGTGTAAGCCGAGCAGTTATAGCGCAGGCTATTGTCAGGTGTGTCAATATATGCGTGGTTTGGGAGAAAGACAAAGAAAGTGAGAGAAAGTGGAGAGATAATATTCTTCTCCCAGACGGGTGAGCAGACAGTGAGAGGGAAAGACAAAGACCGACACAAAGAGGCTTCTAGCATTTCCTGACTCAGATCCATGGCTTGCTTGGCAGAAATTCAGAGTTTTTGTGTTTGTTCAGAGGAACTGAAGGATGTGAGCGAGAATCTTGTCCAGCTTCCCTTGTCCACACAGGCTTTATAGTTGTATGAGTCAGATTCTGTCCTAGAAAGGGATGCAGATGCTTAGATGAATTTCGCCCTGCAGGAAACAAAAAATTGATGAAAGTTGAAGAGATTTGCATAGACAGGAAGAGAATGTCACGAATCAAAAGGCTGCATAATTAAAATTAAACCACATCTGATTCATAAAATGACATGTTTATAAGATCACCCTCCTGATGAATTATAGTCTTGAAGATAAATGAGAGCAGGATGTTGTTTTTATGCTTCATTTCATTCAGAATAGTTAATGCATGTCCTCACGTTGCTAAACAGAAATGTTACATATATAAGTGCAAATAAATAACATTAAAAAGAAATTGCTTTGATTTCTCCTGCTGATCCGGTGTTTAATGTTTTCTTAACCACTATCTTTCAGGCAGACGCGGGAGCAGGAAACGCCTCCAGATTTCTTCTACTTCTCTGACTTTGAGAGGCACAATGCTGAGATCGCTGCTTTTCATTTGGACAGGTGAGTTTTTCAATCTTTTTCCACTCAACAAAAAAAATACATGTTGTGCCAGAATGTTTGTGACTCATGTGCTTCCCTACTGCGTGTATTTTCTAATCATCCCTCACAGTCTGTTCCAGAAAGAATAACAGGTCACACCAACAGCGACATTTTTACACCATTATAAACCGGAGGTGTGCCATAATGGACTTAAACTGTGAAAATCTGAAAGGGATTAAGTACACGAGGGATTAGATAACACGCCAAAAGCAGGGATCATCTCCTCTAGTTGGTGCTGAGTATATTGATTTCAGCATGATCCTTTGGCTCTAAGGACTTAAGCTGACAAGGTAGAAAAATATATCAACAGAAGAGCACTCGGAAGAGTCAGATTTGATCATTTGGGATTCGGGGACAGGATGATAAATGGAGTATTGGGCATCTTAGGATTTCTTGAGGGTGTGGTAATTATCTCACACATGCTCACAAACATGCAATCTCGGTCTCTTTTAGATGAGATCACAGGCACATGTTCATCTGGGCAGGAAGATCGAGCCAAATAGGAACATCACAAACATGCCATTACACCCAGAACATGTTTTTTTTTTGTTTTTTTTTTGCTGCAGGGAGGTGCCTGTGTTACCCCTAAAGAGCAGTTTATTTTTAGGTTAAGTGCACCATGTGGGGCTGACTATGAATTATAGTGCAGCTGCCCGACCACTGCAGCCTCTGGATACCAGACTGAGCTATTGCTTGTATATGACTTTATATTGATTTAAAAATGCAGAGTAGGAGGTTGTTTTGCTCTGCTAAAACTAGACAGTTCTGATGAATTGTGCCACACTATCTTGAAGATATCAGGGAAGAGGTAACATCACTGCTTTCCAGTGATTACTTTTAAATCTCAGGGGGATTTATCCTCTTGTTCTTTGCCTACTGTCCTACCATCTGTTGTGAACACTGCATGACTAAAGGGTGTGTAAAAGGTGGAGTGTACACGAATAAAAGCTTGAGTGTGCTCTCACAGAGAATACACACTGGCGCACACATGCATACACGAGAACAGGTGCTCTTTTGTCATCACAGCCCAAAATGACGGTGCATTTTGCCACTCCTGAATACTATCCTCTGTAGGCTTAAGTTTCGCCAACTCTGTTCCACTGAACCTGTCTGTGTGTGTCTGTCTGCTCTCAGGAGGCTTAGTTTTAGTTTCAAATAGATCGAGATCTATTGGACAGCAAACATATAATGAGACAGGCTAAAGAGGGGCTGAATAGGTGCCTTATGTGACATAATATAAGAAAAGAAAGGACTAAAAGGTGGAGGCAGAAAGGGAGAATTGGGCCAAGGAAAGTAGAACTACCTTGATCTAAATAATGGGAGAGAGAAAAGAACATGACTGAGTGAATGGTCTGTGTATATCTTGTATGGAAAGTTAAATAAAGGCAAAAAAGGTGTCATTTCCGTCCTTACTTAGAAGCAGATGTGAGGTTTCAATAAATTTTTTCAATAAACTTTTGGTGCCATTCACAGAGGGAAACCAATTGAACAGTAAAGATGATAAATTATTGCTCTTGAATGCTGAAGTCATAAAAATGAAGTCATGTACTGTCAAATTTGACTGGAAGTCACTAAATATAATTTCCATGTAGAGAAAAACTCCCTTGATGTCTCACTTTGCCCGTCTTTATTTATACACAAATGGACTTGTGTGAAGGGGCAGAGCCGAGGGGTGTCTCTCACAACCCTCTGGCCACCCCCACACAACCACAGTAAGGCCCATTAGGGACCTCGCACATAGTCATAGAACTGGTGTTACATCCAGTAACAACTACTTTTCTAACTGAACTTTTTTGCGGAGCAGTTCCTCAACTATAATGTAATTGTTTAAAAACAATAACTTTAGCAACTGTTTCAGGCTGTTTATTTTTATGTTTTTCTATGTGTTTCTTAAAAATGCTTATTATATATGAATGCTTTTGGTGGAGCCTGTTTCTACAAGACATACTTGTGTAAGCAAATGAGAAGTGTGAGTGAGCTTTCAGCAGTTCGCCTTGCAGAAAAAGTCTGGGTGCTCATGTGTGGCTCAACTGCACGACAAAAGCATTTCTTGTCCCCATACAAAAAAGGCACATGTACACAAGCAGAACCAGACTGGATTTATTATATTATAGTATTTTTTTATGTGCCAGCGGTTTATAAATATTTAAACCTACGTTTTACTTGATCGAGCTCATAGTATTAATGTACAAAAGAACGCCTCCTTACATGAAAATATTTCCTTTTGAGCTTCTGTTGGTGTGCGTGTATCAAAGCAGATAGTGCAAGCAGAGTAAAAGAGGAAGTTCAAAGCTGTTCATTAAAACAAAGCAGGTGTTCAGTGTTCAGAGCTCCCTTGCTTTGCTGGAAACACTCAGCACTGCCTGGAGCACCACAGGAGAATGAGCTGGAGGCTGAATTTGGTCTGTAGCATCATCTGTTCAGTACAAAGTAAAGTTGGTCAGATGGTTTAAGGCAGTAACGTGGACTTGGTCTTCCAATCTGCCACTATGGCAAAATCTGCTTCTGTGCATCATATGACACTTTGTTCATTTCATCTTTCAATGCAGTATTTGTGTTTAAATACTGAATGATTAGCTTTGTCTGTACTTCTCTCTTTTGCCTTATAGGATTCTAGACTTCCGGAGAGTGCCCCCAGTGGCAGGACGACTTGTCAATATGACGAGAGAAATCAGAGATGTGACACGTGATAAGAAGCTGTGGAGGACCTTCTTCATCTCACCAGGTAGAGACTCTGGCAGCTTCCGCAGCTTGGCAGAGAGATGCAGCTACTTGGCTGCATCTTAAATCCAACTTGGAAACAGCACAGAGCAACCGTAACTCGCTGACTTCCCTAGTAAGACTTCAGTTAAACCATGTGTAAACTGTAATGTGCAAAGTGGAGTATGAACCTGTAGTTGAGGGTAGTGTGAGTCACTATGCCCTGGTCTGCTTTTAAAAGCAATGAAAATGCCAAGAATGGAAAAAATAAAGCCATGTAAAGCTATAGCCAAAACTCTCCACATGGTGGCACTGCAAGATGGCAGACAAACCTCATCAGTGCAGGAATTAGGAGGGTTCTTGTATAGAAATACTACTATCTCAAAAAAATGTGAATATCTTGAAAAAGTCTGTTTTTATAATTTCATTCAAAAAGGTAAATGTTCACATATTCTATGTTCATTACATGTAAAATGAAATATTACAAGCCTTTTCTGTTTTAATTTTGATGATTATGGCTTATAGTTCATGAAAATCAGAAGTCCATTATCCCATATTATTAGAATATTTCATTTTGAGTAAATGTATTTTGAAAGAGTATAAATATTATGTATTTTTGTGTCTAGTTTAGTACACACAACCACAATCATGGGGAAGACTGACTTTACAGTTGTCCAGATGACGATCATTGATACCCTCCACGAGCAGAGTAAGCTACAGGTCATTGTTAAAAAGGCTGGCTGCTCACAAAGTGCTATATCGAACCATGTTAATGAAAAGTTGATTGAAAAGGTAACGTGTGGTAGTAAAGGTGCACAAGCAACAGGGATGAATGCAGCCTTGAGAGGACTATCAAGAAAAGTTGATTCAAGAACTTGAGAGAGCTTCACAGGGAGTGGACTGAGACTGGTGTCAGTGCATCAAGAGCCACCAACGCACAGATGTCTTCAGGAAAGGAGCTACAATTGTCCTGTAATCAGCCACTCCAGAACCAGAGACCTTAGGAACATCTTACCTGGGCTAAGGAGAAAAAGAACTGGACTTTTGCTCAGTGCTCCAAAGTCCTCTTTTCAGATAAAAGTACATTTTGCATTTCATTTGGAAATCAAGGTCCTAGAATCTGGAGGACAAGTGGAAAGGAACAGAATCCAAGGTGTTTGAAGTGGGAAGTTTCTGCAGTGTGTGATGATTTGGGGTGCTGTGTCATCTGCTGGTGTTTTATCAAGTCCAAAGTCAAAGCAGCCTTCCAGCAGGAGGTTTTAGAGCACTTCATGCTTTTATCTGCTGACAAGCTTCATGGAGATGCAGATTTCCTTTTCCAGCAGGACGTGGCACCTGCCCACAGTGCCAAAACTATTATCAAATGGTTTGCTGACCATGTTATTACTGTGCATGATTGGCAAGCCAACTTGCCTGACCTGAACCCCACAGAGAATCTGTGCGGTATTGTCAAAAAGAAGATGAGAAACACCCGACCCAAAAGTACAGACGAGTTGAGAGCCTCTATCAAAGCAGCATCTCAGCAGTGCCATGAAGTGAAAGTTTACCTTTTTGAATTGAATAAAGAAAATTTAAATTTTTCATCAATATTCAAATTTTTTAAGCTGCGCCAGTACACGTGAATAGTTTTTATTGAAAATAAAAACCAAAAAAATGTAAAATAAAATAATATTCATGTTAAAAAACAATCTAGATGCAGACAACAAAGGAAGTATATAAAAGCAAAATCTCTACCAAGTAAAAGAATTAATAAAAATCACATAATATTAGCATGTAAATAATAGAATTAGCCCGGTGAGGGATTCGCCGCCTGTCCTAGATGTACCCACTTACCACTGGAATAGGCTCCAAATTCTTACGTCAAGCCAAAATATCATAACAAAACTTAAAGGTCTATGTTTTTACACTGTATGTAAAACAGAAATGGCAAATAAGAGGAAACTACATGTACTTTACACTGTCGAGTTTCTAAATACCTATTATAGGTTTCTGGAGCTTGTTCAGGTCTTGTGAGGTAAACTATCATGTTACAAATTAAAGAGACAACCTATGTGTTAGTAAGATGTTTGGCCACCCAGCAGAATGTAGGGTTCGGTGGTTCTGGTTTTTCCTTTAATTTGCCACCCCTCTGTATTTTGGTTATGCTCAGTATTAAGTTCTTTAAAGGTTCTCCGGTTTGACATTCTGTTTAGATTAGAAACCCTCTTTTATTAACTTCTATTCAGAAAACGTTGTCTCTAAGGTTAAATATCCATTCTGGATGCTAAGCACTGCTGGTCCAAAAAAACCCCCAAAAAAACACCACATTAAAGTGGCTAAAATCAGAAGTTGTGATACAAGAAGAAAGCAATGTGTTAGCCTATGCTCTAATGCTTATCCTGCTATACATCCTCTCAGTATGAAGACATAAATAGTTTTTTTCGGGTTGTCTTTGATTGTACTGGGGTCAGCGGTTCCTCATCTCCACCATTAATCATTTTCTCCTCTGTGTCTCCATGTGAACTAAATCAGCATTTCTAAAGTGCCTTCACTTTTCTTTTGTCAGCTAATAATGTCTGCTTCTACGGTGAATGCTCTTACTACTGCTCCACTGAGCATGCTCTGTGCGGCAAACCGGACCAAATTGAAGGCTCACTCGCAGCCTTCCTGCCAGATCTGAACCTAGCCAAACGCAAGACCTGGAGAAACCCCTGGAGGCGCTCCTACCACAAACGCAAGAAAGCAGAGTAAGAAAACTATTCATAGATTTGTGATCATAGACACACCTTAAGCCAGTCCAAACTTCTGATCAATTACTGAGTCATTTAAAAATTATTACTCATTAAGTATTAAGACATTTCCTGCATATTCTCAGGTGGGAGGTGGATCCAGATTATTGTGACGAGGTCAAGCAAACACCTCCATATGACCGTGGCACTCGACTGCTGGACATCATGGACATGACCATCTTTGACTTCTTAATGGGTAGGGGGAAAAGAGAGTAAATATATTAAACTGACAGATAAAAAGGCATATTTGTGATTCTTCTGATGCGTCCTTTCCCTTTGTACAGGTAATATGGATCGTCATCATTACGAAACTTTTGAGAAGTTTGGAAATGACACCTTCATCATTCACCTTGACAATGGAAGAGGGTAAAAATATTCAACTAATTTAAAAGGGTCTGTCCTGGCAACCGGTTAAAGTTTGATCTACTCCAGGAACAAATGTATGACAAGAGCATTGTCTTGCTGTTAGTAGCAGATAATAATCAGTAATTAAGATAAATTCGGGGTATAATCATAGAGATCTTTGCCTATGAAAACCAAAAAACAGATCACTCCCTTTAGGTCCTTCTCTCACCACTTGGACTCATATGTGTGCAATTCCAGCACACATACCCAACTTTTATGCCAAAGATTATCACTGCTCATGAGAGCTGTGTCTGAGACTATGACCCAGAAACCAAACAGCAATATGAGTTCACATCTTTAAGCCCAAAAGTCATGTATCAGATCAGGAGTATAACAAGGAGCATTGCTATATATATTTTTTTTAGCATTCACTGGATTGTGAGGAGTGAATATAACACATGCTGAAGGAGATACAGCACACATTACAGATGCACAAGTGCAAGTGGTCAAAGTGGGACTTCCAGGGAGTCATCTAAAAACTGGAGGCACTGGAAGTGATACAGCTTCGCCCTCTGTGACTACCTATAAGAGGAGATCAGCCAGATTTAAATCAAGTTTGTTTTTTTTACTGGTACAGCTCTAGTTGCAGAACTTTATGACCTCACCTAATAATAGCCATCTTTCCTGTCATTATAGAATATTTTTTAAACTGCTTTAAGAGGCCTTTTTCACAGTTGATAAAGAAATAAATTGAAAATTTGTCTAACAATCAAAATCCACAATTGTGATAATTCATCCCTTTTTCTTTATCCCCACCCTTACAGGTTTGGAAAGCACTCCCACGATGAGCTCTCCATCCTGGTGCCCCTCAGCCAGTGCTGCAGGTCAGACTTTAAGTTAGTGAAGGACAGTCCTTTTGGTAGGGTGGTGGTTCCATCTCCTCCTAGCTTTAGGACTAAACACTCATATTGTGCATAAAAAACAAATATTGCGGTCGAATGCAGAGATCAACATTAAATGTGCGAGGCAATTTACACTCCTCATGGGATAAAAGTTCAATTTTGGACACACCGTATGATTTGGTCTAGTTGTAGGTTTGTTGATGTGAAATTTACCTTTTCACTTTTATTAGGTGGTGGGTTAAGCTCACTAGTTTCCTAGATTTGTGTGTTTTATGATCATTGTGTTAAGAACAAAAATGTTCTCTTTTCTTAAGAGATGGAGAATAACCCTTTTTCTTTTCTGCCGTTTCAAGGGTGAGGAAGTCAACCTACCTGCGTCTCCAGCTGCTGGCCAAAGAGGAGTACCAGCTGAGCTCCATGATGGAGGAGTCACTGCTGCATGACCGCCTGTCCCCTGTTCTTATTCAGCCTCACCTTCAGGCCATGGACCGCAGGCTCCGGCTGGTGCTGCAGGTCGTGGCTGGCTGCATAGAGAAAGAAGGATATGTTAATGTTGTGGAGGAAGATCTAGTCGGGGACACAGCCATCCACAGGGGCCCAGGCCACAGGTAGTGAGGGCGAGGCGCTGACACCAATGGACCGTGGCTGTTCAACCAATGGGATTACACACACAAAAAAAAGTCCTACTTCTGATATCAAGCTGAATTCAGTGAATTCCAAGACTTGCCATCATTGCCTATATGGAAACTGCTTTTAAGTGTGTTTATATAGAAGAAACTATCTACAAATACCACAAAAGACTGTGCACACACAGCACTTTGTATTTGTTAGATACAGATGTATTTTTGTTTTATCAGATGTTGTATAAGGCATTAAGGAACCACTGCTGTGTTCTGACTTTGTCCTATTTGGTCAAAGTATGGAGGGCACTGGTTTGTTTTGTGTGTTTTATTATATTAGAACATAACCAAATGAGGACCTACACTGACTGGGGAATATATGGTCAGACAATAAGCTTTATGAGTTATGACAGTGTATGAAAACGTTTCATTTTGCAAAACGTGTCAGAATTCAGTGTTTTACATTGAATGTTTCCAAGGTTAAGTCATTCCTGACACAAACAACTTACAACCAGGAGAATATTAAGGTTTCCAAATAAATATGCCCTCTTTATAATCTATATTTATAAGGTTTTTGTCTTGGCACAGGCTTACAACAGGCCGACTGAAAATCTTATTGCATACGTGCAAGTATTTCACACTGTAGTTCAAACAGTACCTTCACATTGCCTTATTTCAGTTTTGTGTATTTTTTGTCATCCCCTTCCTCCCACGAAAGTTAAGCTTGCACTACATATAGCACAACACAACAATAAAATAGTATTTACCAAAAAAAATAAATATATTAAGTTTCAACTTCAGATGTTAAGACTGGGCACCACACCAATGTGATGGTCACCTACATCAAATGAGCCATTCGTGGAAGCAACCTGATGTAACATCATCATTTCTGTAATGTAAACATGTTACAGTTTGAGCATCATTTCATTTTATGTGATTTTGTGTCCAAATAGCTCTCACAAAAGCTTTTTCCATTCTGGTTTTGCTTCCTGTTGCATTCAGTTGGAAAATTATTAACCAGGATACTTTTGCATTTGGATACTATTTAAATTGTCATTCCTTTGTGTATTTTTATGTTAAGATGATAGAAACAACCAATCAAGTTGCCGATGTGGGGCCAGTAGAGTTTTCTGTTTCCTTCTAAGAGTCCTCTGTATTGGCTAACCCAGTACCTGTGCAATGACAGAAATACAGTACTTGAATGTTTTTGGGTTGGCAGTACGGACAGGATTCACAGAGCTACAAAAGTGCGAGTGGCTGATGTCAAGTTTGAAAAATTCTTGGCAGGGACAGCGGGGTTAAAATGCCTCATCCAGTCACAGGGACAACTATGGGCACTGTTCCATTGAAGTCCTTTTTGTATTTTCATTGTAAATACCTATAAATATTTTGAAGATCTATCAAGCTGCACTGCACAGTGGTTTGCTTCTGTTTTCTGCTCTTGCATTGTTACTGTGAAGACCTGTTTACTAAATGATTTAAGTGTGCAATAAAAGCAAAAAGTGAGGACAAATCCCTGTGTGTCAAGAGTAGCGATGGTGAAGAGTGAGCCCAAGTGCAGGAGGCAGAAGCAGATGTGCTCACTGACAAAAATGAGCCTTTATTGGCCAACTGCAACAACATGAGGTAATGCAAATTCCATAGGAGTAAAACTAAACTAGGCAGGTGGGGACACTTAAAAACAGGTGAAAACAGTGAGGGCGGGACAGACAATCATCAAGGAGGCAAATACAAATAACAAGACACATGAAAAAATAAAACAGGAAGTAATCAAATACTGAAAGATGAAAACCAACAGAATCGTGACAGCGTGTTGCATGTTTCGGCAGATGTGTGATTCTTACTTCTCTATTATTATATTAAATGAGAAAACTGCACCTTCATCATGACCATTTAACCACTTAGCCTTGAAGTAACCAAGTGGTGTCATTTAAGACTCTAGTAATATATGTATGAGTGCTATTATGCTATTTAAATTTTTTTTTTTTTTTTTTAAACCCAACCTTGAATTCGTTAATGTACTTCTACAAGTTTTCATACTTATTTTTACAGAAATTGGCCAACTGGTGTGGCATAAATAATGGGAAGCTGTATGGGGTCATTTATGATGTTTTTTATATTATATGCTTTGGTTTAATTGTAATTTATAACTTTCAATGACTACATGGCTAACAGACCTAGAATAGCAATATTTACTGCTGCAGAAGGCTTGAGGCAAGCTCTAACCCTTTTCACATAAAAATTATTGAAAACTATAATTAGTTCCTTTAGCATATTATAGGATATCTATCAAATGAAGAAAACAGTATGATGAACACAAATAGAGCCATTAAAAACTACTAATGGCTCCTAAAGTGGAATCATAAATGACCACTAAAATAGGCTGGTAGCTTTAAGGTTAAGGAGAGTCAAATCCACACTCAAAAATATGATTCTTCACCCTCAATAAACATGAAGCAATAATTTTGAGTAAAATGCAACTGAAATATATAAAATCAAAGGTTAATTTATTCAAACAATTCATCATTAAGGAAAATGTGCTTGGTATAAACTGAATGTATACCAATCAAGTAAATTTAATTTCAGATTCCATTAAATGTAACATTTTACACTGTACTTATGTAACAAAATTAAATGGAAAATTTACATGTAATTAAATTAGTTAAAGTCTACAAACAGTTCAATTTGCATTCGTTACACAGAATCCCAACTTTTTAACTAAAGTTGATAGGTTCTCTATCTCTAACAATAAGAATAAGAATGAGAATAACTTTATTGATCCCAAAGGGAAATTCGTATGTCTGAAATAGCTCATCTGCAGTTTGTATGAGAATTGTAAAGCCTGATGGCTGTGGGTGCGAATGATCTTCTGTAGAAAGGAGTCTTCTCTTCTAGACTTTACAGAAGATCATCAGAGAAGACTCCTCTCTACTCCTCTTCTCTTCTAGAAGAGAAGACTCCTCTCTACAGAAGATCATTCGCACCCACAGCCATCAGGCTTTACAATTCTCATACAACTAAGCAGATGATCTATGTCAGACATACGAATTTCCCTTTGAGATCAATAAAGTTATTCTTATTCTTATTCTTCCAGTTGTGGTCTGATCTGCCAAGTGGTGGTAAGGCAGTAGCTCTGTAAGCTTCTTTGACATTGGTGTACAGCAGATCAAGGGTTTTATTTTCTCTCGTAGGACAATCAACAAATTGTGTGAATCCAGTCAGGTGGGAGGAGAGGGAAACATGATTGAAGTCTCCTGATATTATGAAGAGTGCCTCTGGATGTTTAGTCTGTATCCTAGCAACAGTTTCATGGAGAACTTCACATGGAGCTTCAGCTGTTGTCTTGGGTGGAATGTACACAAGTATTGTTATATGACTGAACTCTCCTGGCACACAACATGGCCGCATACCAACTGCCAACAAATCAATATCAGGACAACGCATCCTCTCCTTGACAGTGACATGCACAGGACCACATCATCTCTGGTCCACAAA
>VUQS01036524.1:10702-26777 GCA_015108495.1 Heterochromis multidens
TGCTGCAGGGAACTTTTTTTTTTTTTTTAGTAATTCAGTATTTATAGAGGTTATCTATCTATCTGTCTATCGCATTATTTTTATCCCACATTATGATTTCAAGTGTATCACTGTCATGATCCTGGTTGGAGGCCTTGACAGCACTTGTTAGTTTGCCTCATGTGGGCTCTGTGTAATTCTGCCAACAGCTACTTGGCCGTGGAGTTGATGAGGGCCGGGGCGGATCCCTCAGCAGCCTGCAAGTCGGCCATTTCCAGAATCAAGAGGCATTACTCTGAGTTCTTTGGAGCTATCATATGTGTTAACACAACAGGTCATTATGGTGAGTATTTGAGTTCACAAATACAAATCATACAGCATACAATACATAATACATAAATTAATATTCACTTAAACTTTTATTGTAAACATGTTGGGGAGGGAGACTATCACAAGGCAGTCCTGTGTAAACTGAACTGAACAGATAAAATGTGAAATTTTAAAGCATAAAAATCTAAAACTTAAACTAGAATCAAAAGTATGAAATTAACAAAATGTCTTTTACTGCTATAATATCATTAACAAACAATGACATTAGGTATGCTGACATTATTTTATTGGTTTTACAGATATTTGAATGCAAATGCTTTCTGGGGCTGAGGAATAATAGTTTTAATAAAAATCAGGCATTACTGTAGCAATCTTTTGTCCAAGGGTTTAACTAGATCACAGCAACATTAAAGTTAAATGAAGCTGTCTTCTCTTCTGTTTCTTTTACCTTCACTGATGAGCTCCAACAGAATTTGTTCTACCCTAGAAGTTGTTTTGTTCTCAGGTCAATCACCACAAAGTCTGAAATTAGAGTGCCAGCTAAAGCGGCACACCCTTCATCTTTCCCTGTTCAAATAAGTCAACCTTTTCATCTTTAAGTAATGCATCCATTTACCCTACATCCACAATGTTTTTGTTACCACCTGCACACATATTTTCTACTTTGGCACCACAGAAAATGAGGTCTGAATGTAATGAGACACCTGGATAAACAGATGTTAACAGGTTATAAGAATTCTCATTGTCAGACAGCATATGCATTTAAAACTCGCATTTCATGTCGCAACTAAACAGAGTCTTAATGAGAGAGGGTTACAAAGGTTTGTGTTCCTGTAGTACTTCAATTTCTCTTTCATTTCTTCAGGTGCAGCTTGTAACAAAGTCCTCGGCTTCAGTCAGTTCCACTTCATGGTGGCAAACTCCCAGACAAACACACCAGTCCTAAAATCTGTTGATTGCTTTTAAATAATTTACAAGTGTTTGCATGTCTTTTAAATTAACAGTATACATGCAAATTTTATAATTTATTTGCTAAATAAAATCTGTTTTAATTGTTGACGCTTTTGCCTTTTTGAATTCATCTACATTTAAAACAATGTCTCATTAAAAGGTGAACACAATACAAAATAATTGGAAACACAGACTTTATTAGAGACTTATTACATCTGGTACAAATAAAGAAGTTGGGCATGATTTGAAGGTCAAAAATTTAATGGCTATGTAGATCACGTGTATATTTGACACGCCACCCCCTTTCTATTTGTTTTATTTATTATTTTTTATAAACATATAGGATTCAGGGTTTAATTTAGGAGCAATGTATGGCTTCTAAAGACATTAACAGCCAGCTAGGATGGAAACCCCTGGTCCATTCTCAGCCCACTGGAAAAAATCACACTGTTTACCCTTTTGAAAGCTGCAGGTATAAAAATTCCGGCCATTGTTGGGTCCTAGTTTCAGAACAGTCCTCATTAAACAGCGTTTCCCGTGGTGACAAAAAGGGAAGTGCGAGTCTGCCCACTGCAACAGCGAAAATAAAGTTCGGTTAGCTTGGACGTAAAGCTGTAAACTTTTATTTCAGTTATTTAAGTGTTTTGTGAACATATTGCTAACACATTGTGCAAAGACTAGAAAACAGGAAAAGCAATGTCAAACAGATAAGCTGCCTTCTACTTTCACCTCAAAGAAGTTGCACTTGGTCTCTCTGGGTAGTGAGCAGGAGTAGAACTGTCGTCCCTTATTCTCCCCCTCCTTGTGGACCACTCTGAGGACAGCTGGGCGACGATGGGATGCACAGCAAGGGGCACTGGGACTTAGAGGAATGGAGGTTGCACGGCTTGTCGCTTCCATTTTGCGAGTACTGACAGGAGTATATAGACAGTGTCATCAGTTTGAAATACACTGCAAATATAGCACAGCAAAAGCTGTCACATGAATACCAATTAGCAAACTAACCATTTTGTGTTGATGTGTGTTGGGAAAAATTGTACATGCCTGGTATCCCACCATGACTATTTATTCATCTGATTTTTTTAAGTGTTGCATTAAATTACTCATTTTTTTTTCTTAAATCTCACTCATTTCCCTGAAGTTGCAAAAAACTTCTCTTATTAAACACTTATACATGAATATCCAAGTAAGAGATTCACTCACCCTGAATTGGGGGTTCCATTTTGAGCATTGTTACTGGGAAAGGAGCTGTGATCAATTCTCATTTTCTTGGATGGGTGACTGTAGGAGGCCAGTGATTCCCCATCGGAGAGCTCGGCTCTTTGCTTCTGCCAGCCACCAGAGGCATAATTGGGGCTTGTTGTCCCTTGGCAAACACTGTATTTATATAAACCTCCTTCTGCCGCCAAGGAATTCAAATGACTGCCGGCTTGGGAAAGCGGGACTTTTGCAGGCTTTGGCTTCTTGCTTAAGTCGGAGAAAACAAGGGTGGAAGTCCCAAATGCAGATCTCCAGTTGACTTTGAGCTCCTCTTGCGGTTTCTTGAAGGCAGTGCAGGGGTATTTAATCAAATCAGTGGTGAAGGGTGATGCTTCAGCGCTAATGTCATCTGTGTGGACTGGGGAGATGGAGCCACAGAGAGAAACTCAATTCATGTTCAGCAGCTGCAGCTCATTCTGATGCACCGACTGCACCCATAAAATGCAGGTTGTTGTTATTTTTAAGTGGTTAGCTTGCCATAACATTTATCAGTAGGCAGTATACTGCTGTGCTGTGTAGTCCGATGACATGTCACACAATCTGTGGTGCTTAAAATGCCCTCATGCAAAATTCTGTCAAATGAACCACTGTATCAAAAGCTTTAAAAATGTTTTCAGTAATGGACTATGAAGCCTGACATAACAGTCATTAACAGGGAACTGTGAATAAATATTGCTCTCCAGTCCCTCAAAAGCTACCATTAAAGTGCCCATGAGCAAAGCCCTTAACCCCCAACTGTTTCAGAGGATATGCACAGGGGTCCATGGTGGAAGTTGCAAATGTATAACTGTACATATGCAAATCAGGGTATTACTGGAAGAGCAAGTGTGCTCAGTCAGCTTTCCATAGAGAAATAAGTGTCTGTTATTCATTTAAATCAACCTCAAAATGTCACCACTATCATTACTTACGCACACGTCTATTAAACAGTGCAGATGGACTTTGATGTATGTGATGTAGCCTTTTAACCTTGTTAAAACTCAGATGATTATATTGGATTGAAGGATTCACCCCCTCTTTGAAATGGGAAATATTTTACTGTCTAATAACACTGGACTAAAGGGGGTTTGTTCTGGCAATGATTAACAGAAAGACTCTGTAGTCTAAATTCAATGAAAATATTACAGAAAGGGAAAATAATTTAAGAGTACTGTGAAACTATGATAGTCAGCAATGTACCCATGTCCTTGAAGCTCAGCATATGAACCTCAGGTAAACAGCTATTCAGGTGTTCAATCAGCTATTAATTAAAAAACTGGATTCATTTTGAAATTTGGCAGTGTAATCTAAAAGAAATATATACAAAATACAAACTGCCCATTGTCTTGTACTGTATGCTGCAACAGTGACACTACAAGGACATTTCTTTCAGACACTAAATGGCCAACTGACAGACATGCTCATTATCCGTACTGCAACATACAAACACACAGAGAAGCTGCGACGCCTCACTGCAGTGTCACTCTGCCTTTTCCCATTTTTTCTGAAAAGTGCTTAAGCATCGCTGTCTAACTGTACAAGATATCATTCAGCTAAACAGCAAAACTATAGCTACTGTTTCATCTCTTGTTAGCAAAGACATTTTATTCGCTCCAATTGAGTGACTATGAAGACAGAACATTTCACTTACCCTTGGGTCTTGGAGTGAGGCAGGCATCACACGCTGTTGCTGCTGGCTGGTTGATGAGTGTGCAGAGTTGACAGGCCCAGTCCTCTTCCTCTTTCTTAGCCACACTATCACTGGTTCTGTTGTTGTAGGCCCAACCAATCAGACTGTTTCTAAGTGGAAGCTTACTAAATAAACAAAGCAGGGGAACAGTGATGATTATAATATAACTCTGCTGCTTCCACAGACACACATTTACTACATTACTAAAACGTGACAGTCACATTTGTCTTATATCATTGATTTTTTTTGTCCTGTCTTCCTCCCCTCACCCCCCAACCGGTCGTGGTAGATGGCTGCCCCTCCCTGAAGCTGGTTCTGCCGGAGGTTTCTTCTTGTTAAAAGGGAGTTTTTCCTTTCCACCGTCGCCAAGTGCTTGCTCACAGGGGGTCGTCTGATTTTCTCTGTATTATTGGAGGGTCTTAACCTTACAGTATAAAGCACCTTGAGGCGACTGTTGTTGTGATTTGGTGTTATATAAATAAAACTGAATTGAATTGATATTGCTGCAATTGTTGAGAATAAATTCAAATCACTGCCTCTCTAAAGTGGTTTAGAAAAAAAGAGAGCTGTTTTATATTGTATATAGTTTATAGTAGGGGTGGAGTGGGGAAAAAAAAATGTATACAGTACAGTATCACATATATTGCATGGCGATATTGTATCGATATAGGGACACTAAATATTGATATTTCATGAATAAAATTAAATACTCTGGGAATACTACAAGCAAAAGGGTTCATCTCATGCACCACCATCCTGAGATAATGTTAGCTGAGCAAACTTACATTAAATTGACTTAACCAAAAAAACATCCAACACTTGACACACTTAGCTTGACAAAGCTACCTTCTAATTCAGAGCAAACTAATGGCTCAGTCACACAAATAAAAATAGGACAGCAACCTCTTTGCATCTACAAAAAAGAAAAAAAACTGGTGGCAGCTGGTTGAGTGTACTGAATTTTTCAGTACACTGAATTGCAACTTGTGGTGATTAAATGGTTTCCCAGAGCTTGAGGGTGTTGCACACTCACGACCACTTTTGATCGCAATGCGATTGCACAGGTCGCCTGACAGGAGGCAGCCTTTCTGCAAACAGTCACAGTCTCACTTGGACTGACTGCAGTCACTCTCAGACAGATTGCTGAAGATTTGCAAATAATTGCTAATTGCTTGAATTTAATTTTGCGGTCATATTGCCAGCATGTTGCCATCAGTCTGAACTAGTCTTTGTCAATCAGCACAACCCGAGGGGGCTCGACTCAACTGGCTACCAGCTGGTTGTATTCTGGTTATATTCCTATAGAACAGGAAGGCTGCTGAGTACAAATGTAATAGTTAAATGTGAATTTCTGTTATGTAGACAGCAACAGATGTGATTTTTGACGATTTATCACAGTTAATTTCTGTATTATCAGAAACAGATTGCACGTAACTGCCAACTTAACCCCATTCAATCACAGACTAATATCAGACTGATAGCAGACTGACACCATCTTATGGCAATATTTGTGGCAGGTTTAAGTGACAGTGTTGATATGCTTGACAATCTCATTTTGCAGCAAAAAAAATAACTGAAGTGAGATAACTGTATCTTATTGGATAAAACAGATGTTGACAAAGTTTAACTTTGAGGACATAATTTGTAGTTGAAATAGGTGATAAATCGCAATATATGTTATTGCAACACTCAGCATATCGCAAAATGTTAAAAATCGCAAGAATATTGTATCACGAGTGAAGCACTGTGATAATATCGTGTCATGGGGTTTCTGCTGATTCTCACCTCTAGTTTATAGTGTATATACACCGATCAGGCATAACATTATGACCACTGACATCATGGGTCTCTGTTAGTGGGTGGGATATATTAGGGAGCAAGTGAACATTTTGTCCTCAAAGCTGATGTATTAGAGGCAGGAAAAATGAGCAAGTGTAAGGATTTGAGCGAGTTTGACAAGGGCTAAATTGTGATGGCTAGATGATTAGGTCAGAGCATCTCCAAAACTGCAGCTCTTGTGGGGTATTCCTGGTCTGCAGTTGTCAGTATCTATCAAAAGTGGTCCAAGGAAGGAACAGTGGTGAACCTGCGACAGGGTCATGGGCAGCCAAGGCTCACTGATGCATGTGGGGAGAAGAAGGCTGGCCCATTTGGTCTGATCCAACAGACGTGCTACTGTAGCTCAAATTGCTGAAAAACTTAATGCTGGTTCTGACAGAAAGGTGTCAGAATAGACAGTGCATCACAGTTTGTTGCTTATGGGGCTGCATAGCCGCAGACCAGTCCAGGGTACCCATACTGACCCCTGTCCACCGCCAAAAGCGCCAACAATGGGAACGTGAGCATCAGAAATGGACCACGGAGCAATGGAAGGTGGCCTGATTGGTGTATACAGTGCTTAACAATTTTATTAGATCACCACACAATATAAGATTGCTACTGCTACAGCTACAGCTGCCCTAAATTAACAATTTTGGTAATTACCAAATTAATTTTTTATGTTTCTGTAAGGGTTAATCCACCAGTATGTGCAAGCTCTTTAATCGAAATGGTATTTTTAATGCAAAACTATAATTTTTGTTATCCATGAATTATCAAATTTACTGTTTTACAAAAAAGCTGAAAAAAATAGTAAAGCACATTATTAATTTTTTATTAAGATGTTAGATTCCAATTATTTATGCATTCCTGAACAGAAAAATTAGTTCGAGTGGTTGAATGATATACTTGATTAATTTCTGACTTCTCAGAGAAGTCCAGTGTGCCAGCTCAAATTTGGGTATAAAAACGTGAATTGAGTTCAATGAATTCAGTAATTTTTAGTTTTAAACAAGTTTTTGACAGATTTCTAAAATATTTGTTTTCTTGTTTTTACAACAGGTGGTCTAATAAATTTGTTAAATATGTTGTAGATGTGAGTTTGAAAATGAGTTTTTTGATAAGCTGCAGAAAAGGAAGTTGTAAACTGTGTATTAATTTACTCAACAGCTTATTTTTTAAAATAAATGAAAGATTTTTGGGCCCAAATTATAGTTCTTACATGCTATTATTGAAATGGATCATGGGGAAGAATGTGTTTTTGTGTGTGTTTTTTTTTTTAGTAGAAAGTCAACCTTCATTCATTTTGAGATTTAAGATATAATTCAAAATCAGCACATTTTATTTCTTTATTGTCCTGTATCCCGGAGACTCTAGCATCTTTTGTTTAATGATATAAAGAACATTATTGAGACAATAGATATGAAATATCCACAAACAACTAAAATGATTGGTTGAAAGAGAGATTTAAATTGGCATCTTATTTAAGAAATAATGGAAGGTCAGAAAGAGACCTTTGTATCAGTCATGAGTGGGTGATAATGATGCTAATGATGATGATAATGACATACTTATGTATCTAGTTCCCTGGTTTTTGTTTGCCTTTTGGAAAAGGTTATTCGATAAATATGTGAGAGCCTTTTTTTCTTTAACTTTGTGGGATGGAAACTATTACTAATGCTTGATGTGAAGGTACATTATGATTCCATGCATAATGGACCACAAAATGCCAGCATACCTAAATTATACATTCAAAAGTATGTGTCACTTTATTAACCTATACTTACACAAATTCTGGAATTATTTCTCAGCTAAAAATTTATTTTTTTGATTGTGTGCACAGATAAACAAGATTTTGATAACTTCTGTTCAAAAAATTTGTCACACAATTACAACAATTGTATTATAATGACATATAAACCATGTAGACGCGGATAAAAACTTTTACCTAGGCAAATAACTACAGTTCAAGCAGAGGATGAAGATATGCAAGAATGAAATGTGTTTCATATAATTGCTCCAAGCGTACATGTTAGTGCTCTGACATGAAGCTAGACTATGTTTGACAAGAGGGTAAATCTGCAGCGCCAACAGTCATGGAGGAGCAAAGTAGCATCGGCTTTCAGGAAACTTCTCACAGATTGCTTCATCAGCTGTGTAATGCGTTGTAAGGGCTTTAGACTCTAACCCCTCGCAAAGCTTTGCTCAAACACAGCCCAGGAGGTGTTGAGCCTGTGCCCTGTCTGGCAAACACAGCCTTATATGCGCATTAATTTCCCTCATAACACTTCCCACTCCCTGCCAAGCCCATCTGCCTGCAAAGATGGCCTCTCTAAATTTGAACATATTATCTAAAGAGCTTGGGAACTTTATGAAAAGACTAGCTTTTGAAAAATGACACCTAGCTTTACTATGTTGGTTTCTGTGCTTGTAATACATTTTTAACAAGTTAGTGTATTAAAATTTCAAATGTAAAGCTACAAATTTTGTATTAGAAGAGGAATTGTAGCCTTATTCTATCAATAGAATATTTCCACTCATGTTATAGTTCTTAGATTCCCAAGTTCCCAACCTTTTTTCTTCTGACGCACCACCAAAAACCTGCCTTATGAACTCAAGAACCCCATTCATAAAAACCACCTCCTGTACTCAAATGTGTTCATTAGACCGAATTTCAAATTGGATCTGGGCTACTTTTAAATGACCATTAATCAGTTGTGGTTAGTGAACTGTTTATTATATGTAGATGTATTTCACTATTTGTTTACTATTCCAGTCATTTGTTCATTGCTTTTTGCTGCTATTCCATTTAACAGCTGTTTAGTGTTTAGTGACGACAACTTTTTATCCACATTTTTGCTAACAAAAACAAGTGCTAGCCATACTTTTAGCAACTTTTTATTCATAATTTTATCCAGCTATTTCAACTGTTTGTCTATTATATTTAGCTCACTTTCCGTACAGTTTCTGTACTACTGACTAGTAATGTACATAGAGAGTATAAAAGAAGGACGTAGCTACCATGACATCATCCATTTGTTTATGGAGTCCCTTTTCAAAGCCTCGAGATGAGCGTTTTCGCTGTTGCTATCCTGGTTGCAAAAACAGATGCGACAGGCTAATGTTTTGTGATTGATATGTCATTAGGCAGTGAGCATGCTGTTTCATACCACAGATAATCCTCCATTTTGAAACATAGTATGACCAAGATTTACAAAATAAACTTTTTTAGAATATATATTTTTTTAAATTCAGTATGTCCCAAAATGTGGTTTTCCCATAGACTTCTATAGGACTGGAAGTCTTTTTGCAGGGGTGGGCAAGTAATTTTCCCAAGGGGCCACATGAGAAACTGGGACTGTTGTGGAGGGCTGCACAGAACTGAGAGCAGAATTGAGTTCAGCCTATGTGTGTGGCCCTCCACAACAGTCCCAATTTCTCATGTGACCCTTTGGAAAAAATTACTTGCCCACCTGTCTTTCTGCAACCACAGTTATTGCCATCTAGTGGCCTTCAGATAGAATGTCGGTTTAAGGCACTTCCACATTAACTTCATTTTTCTGACATGAAATCTACGTCCATGTTTTATATAGTCTTAATCATTTCAAGGGTAAACCATAGTTTTAGCAAGCCGACACAAAGTTTTGAAGCGCTCCAAGCCGGTGTGGTTCAGTAATACAGTGTAAAATCGGTGTCAAATCAAACATGCGGCTCCATCTGCTAAATCATATATGCATTTATTTTGGCAGCATCTGATGGTAGTCTGTAGGATAGCTTTGGAAATCAAGAAGAGGAAGCAAGTAAAGATGATTGAAAGATGAAAATGTACTAACAAATGAAGGCGGTATGTTGAGAAGGTGGAAAGAGTACTTTGAAGAGCTGAAAATGAGAGAGAGAGGAAGATGGATAGAGGACAGGGAATCAGGAAAAGGAGAGGATTAGTAAGGAGGAATTGACGGCAGCTATGAAGAGGATGAAGAATGGAAAGGCAGTCAGTGCAGATGACATACTGGTGGAAATGTGTAGATGTCTAGGAGAGAGGGCAGATTGTTTAACACAGTCTTGGAGAGTGAGAGGATGCCTGAGGAATGGAGAAGTGTACTGGTGCAAATTTTCAATAACAAGGGTGATGTACAGAGTTGTAGTAACTACAGAGGGATAAAGTTGATGAGCCATACCACGAAGATATGGAAAAGAGTTGCTGAAGCTAGGTTAAAGAGAGAGCTGATGATCAGTGAGCAGCAGTATAGTTTTATGCCAAGAAAGAGCACTACAGATGCGATGTTTGCTTTCAGAGTGTTGATGGAAAAGTATAGAGAAGGTCAGAAGGAGTTGCACTGTGTCTTTGTGGATCTAGAGAAAGTGTATGATAGGGTGCCAAGAGAAAACTGTGGTACTGCATGAGGAAGTCAGGAGTGGCAGAGAAGTATATGAGGCTGGTGCAAGACATGTATGAGGACAGCAAGACAGTGGTGAGGTGTGCAGTGCAAGTGACAGATGGGCTCAAAGTTGGAGTGGGAATACATTGGGGATCACTCTAAGTCCCTTTTTGTTTTTAATGGTGATGGACAGGTTGACAGATGAAGTCAGGCAGGAGTCTCCGTGGACTAGTATTCTGAGGCTGATGACATTGTGATCTGTAGTGAGAGTAGGGAGCAAGTAGAAGAGAGCCTGGAGAGGTGGAGGTATGCTCTGGAGAGAAGAGGAATGAAAGTCAGTAGAAGCAAGACAGAATACATGTGTGTGAATGAGGGGGAGACAGATGTAACAATGAAGATGTAATGAGATGAGGTTGTAAAGGTGGACGAGTTTAAATACCTGGGGTCAACCATCCAAAGTAATGGGCAGTGCACAAGAGAAGTGAAGAAGAAAGTGCAGGTGGGGTGGGTGAAGATGAGTGTCAGTGTCAAATCAGTGATGTGTGACAGAAGTGAAAGAGAAGATTTATAAGATGGTAGTGAGACCTGCTATAATGTATAGTTTAGAGACAGTGGCACTAACGAAAAAGAAAGGAGGTGGAGCTAGAGTTGGAAGAGTTGAAGATGCTACGACTTTCACTGGGGATGACCAGAATGGACAGGATTAGAAATGAGTATATCAGAAGGACAGCTCAGGTTGAGTGTTTTGGAGACAAAGTTACAGAGGCAAGGCTGAGATGGTCTGGACATGTGCAGAGGAGGGACAGTGGAGATATTGGACAAAGGAAGTTGAATATGGAACTGCAAGGCAGGAGTAAAAGAGGAAGACCACAGAGAAGGTTTATGGATATAGTGAAGGACATACAGCAGGTTGGTGTGACAGAGGACAATGCTAGGAAGAGGGTGAGATGGAGGCAGATATCTGCTGTGGTGAGAGTTTCACAAATTTGTCTACACACCCCCTACTGCAGAAGTACCCCCTTGTGTAAATGGGTACTAATCCCTGAATAGATATCACTGATTAAAAGGGTGCACTGCATTGTTGAGAAAAGGCATGGTAAATGTTTACCCCAGTCTCAATCTTAGTTAAAACATAATTGGTGGCAGATATTTTTACAACCTTCAAAAGATCTGCCTGTACAAGAATGCAAGACAATACCTACTCAATCATAAAGGTCTACAAGGGTTTGTACCTTATGTTCACTCTGCTGGGATCTCCCTTCTGACAATGCTCGCAGAAGTAAGTCATCCTGCCGTAATCTCCAAGCCGACAGGCTGTGATGACATGAAAACACTGGCCGCACTGGGGACGCTTGTAGACTTTGTAATGTTTGTAGAGAGGAGAGCCAGATTTGCGACACTGACAGAGATGAGGAGGGCACACAAGAAGAAATAAAAATATGAGGATAAAGAAAACAGAAAAAGATTACCTTTCCTTACGTGTCTGTTATGTATAGAAAGGAATATTTGTTTTTCTGTTCTCTAGGTAGTGGGGCTTTGGCTTTTGCTCTTCTTTCTTGGCAAAATAGGATTTTGAGTTAATCTGTTCTTGCAAGTGACTCTAAATGAGGTGGCAGCTAAATACCCAATTTAAATGTGCACAGCTCAACATAAACCCATACAGATCCCATTCAGATCCAACAGACCAACTTCTGATTTATGCCTAACCTTGTAAAACAGAAGAGTAAAATCACGAGTCATTTTCACCAAGTGGTGAATCTGTTCATCTGTCAGCTGCTGAACCTAAAAATGAAAAAGCACATTTAGTTACAGTTCACAAAAGGGAGAATAAACCTTATTTGTATAGCCCTTCATTTTAAAACAGAGACAAAAAGCACTTCACAGTCAAAATCGATACTACAAGCACATAAACAATAAAGCACCAGATGGGAATGAGAAAGACTGCTTTAAATTGATGCAATGGACAAAATAGCCAGGCAGCAAGAGCCTGATTCTGGCTCAGACAGTGTATAAAAACAGTACTTGTTGCTCTTTCAGGAATCCTAGGGGCTTGGTAATAGAGAAGCTCATAAAGATTCAGTGGTCCCAGAAGAAGGGGGCAAGAGTCCTAGATTAATGTTTTGCTTCAGTGTGCTATATTCTTGTATCCTATCCAAAACTTTCTAAGGAGGGCAAAAATTCATTTCAGATTGGAGCCCCTAGTAATATTTGAGTAATACAAGTATTCATGCTATGAAGTTCTTTTACCTGCAATAAATAGGTCACTCAAAAATTACACCTTTCTTGTATAGTTTGCCTACAAAAAAAATATTCCCAAAGAGCTATGTGACATATTGGATCCTTCACAGTTCATGTGATATCATTTCCAGATCAGGATTAGAAAATATTTTATTCATGTTTTAGGATAAATATATGCTATAAATCATAGAGAAAAGCCATCTCGAGTTGTAATAAGGACCATGTACATTCATGAAAGTAAAAAATATTAGCATTTTCAAACAGCACAGAGGGAAAGGCATATCTGTGCCGCAATGCGCTTGTTTGTCTTTTCCCTATTTTACCCACCTCATTGCAATGCATCACTCAATAATACAAGGGCTTAAACTTTCTCTGTGAGAGTTGTCTTGCATTTTTACCCTCTTTTTTGTATTCCTCTGCTGAACACAATCCATCATCTTTTCCATACCTTCACGCCTGGGTGGAGGCCAGAGTCAAACAGGGCTTCGTTTTTAATGATGTTGCCGACTCCCGGCATGACGGCTTGGTCAAGGAGAACGTCACAAAGCATCCTGCTACTTTGGCTCCTCACTGCTTCCTCTGAGTGGGAGAAGCTGAACTTGGAGGAGCATACATCCAGACTCTCCATGGCCCTAACCCTCTGCTCGCAGTCCTCTGTTAACCTGCAAATACACAGTTGTAGTACTGGAAAAAGGTAGAAAATATATGGCGATGATTATTGAAACTGTGCCACAAGGTCAACTGGTGCTCTCAAGGTTACACTTTTCAAAATTGTCTCTTTCATATATTCTGTATGGTTTGTTTGTTATGAGATGGAATAGCATAGGTGAAACCTTCAGACAGAAGAAATAAATGTGTGTCTGGCTGCTGAGCATTACAACAGGACCTTACAGACATTGGTCAGGACAAATGTTGAGCCAAAAAGGCTGCGTTTTTCATGCAACAATGGCCACTGTCTTCAGACACAGCCTAATGTAGGACATACTCACTCAATGAGACTCATACCCCAAGGTGAACTCCTGTCACCTCAATCTATCTAGGCTGGGCTGGTGTCCCCGTTACCTTATTTCCACTGTGCTGTCAAAGAAGCACACAGTGTCGTCAGTAAGGTGTATTTCCAGCACAGGAGTGGAGTCCTTCCTATCCCTCCTCTCAGCAGGGTTTATACGCATTGATCCATTCATACCAAAGTGAACTCTATAGGATGAGAGTATGAAAAGACAGACAAAGAAAAAAAAGACAAACTTCATTTAAAGACAGCATGTCTCAATTCATTTGACACTTGACAACCAAAGGAGAGAAAGCTGGCCTTGTGGATGGAGACTCTGCTGTGTGATAAACATCATGGTCTCTACACTTGCAAAGCACCTCTAGCTGCTTGCTCACACCAATTCATTTACATAGCTATGAATACATCTGTCCCATGATGTGGGATGATTAGTTAAAATAACACTTTAATTTTTAAAATTAATGTAGGTACAGTTAGGTTTGCATTATATGAATGAATATGTTCCTGTAGATGCAGTTATATCTGTTGTAGTTAATATCTCTCTGCCTTAGACCACTGCAACTGCTGTAATTTTTTGCATCAGTGTGATAATGTATCTGGATGTTTTGGTATTTAATTCACTGAGTAAGTGAAAACCATTTGATAAAATAAATAAATTACAAATAACATGGAAAAATAAAAATAAAATTATCCATACTGATGATTTCTCCCTACCACCATTAAAAGGTAAAAGGCAAAATTACAACTGAAGGTTTGAACATTGTGCTGTGTTCAAACACAAAACACAGAAACCAATCAATAATATAAGTGAAAAAATATCCTAGCTTTACTGCCACAACAGAAATTCATAGGTTTTTTTTAGTACTACTTATAAAAGCTGTAAGTAAAGCTGAGCCTCATCAGAACTGATACAAACTGTAGACTTCATGAGTGTCTTTTTTAGAAACAGCCATACAGAGATCCAGAAATGCATGATGCGTACAGGTGATAGTGGGAAAATTAAGAAATCTTGGATTCTGATGGATGAATGTGTCATTTCAAAGTTGTTGCTTTTTTTTTTTTTCTTTTCCTAAATAGAATCGCTCTCCACACATATTTAAGCTCATGAATAGCCTAGGCCCTCGACATTACACAGTAACTGAAAAAAATACAGTGGGGTTTAAATAAAGTAACCATAGACAGTACAAAAGATGGACACAGCTTTGGGATCTGAAAAGTGAAACCAATGCAGGAGCGCCTTAAAGCTGCATTTTTTTTTAAATGGCAACCTGGGGCTGATACTGGTGGTTGCAAAAAGACTTCCCATCCTATAGACATCTAGGATAAAGCTGTTGTCTGACTTGACCACTTTAAAAACTTTCCTGCTTAGTTTGTGGGCTCAGTCGCTCATTTTGGATTATATTAAATAAAACAAAAAATTAAGTCTATTTTTTAAAATTTTGGTCACACTATGTTTAAGAAAAGATTTTCCAGGTTATTTTCATTGGCTAACAATTTATGACTGAACATGCGGTTTCACAATCAGCACCTCAGGAGAACCATCTGTGAAACTCCTGAAGTTCGTGGAAGACGCCACCGTCATTGGTCTGATCCAGAACCATTACGAGTCCGCGTACAGACAGGTGGTGGACCAGCTGGTCCACTGGTGCAGTCAGAAGCACCTGGAGCTGAACCCGCTCAAGACTGTGGAGATAACGGTGGACTTTCGGACTGTGGATCACTTCAGATTCCCAGGATCCACCTTTTCATGGGATTTGAAGTGGTCCTCACATATAGACTCTGTCCAGAAGAAGGCCCAGCAGAGGTTGTACTTCCTGCGGCAACTCAGGAAGTTCAGCCTGCCACAGGAGCTGCTGGTCATCTTCTACACTGCCATCATCCAGTCTGTCCTGTGCACATCAATCGCTGTCTGGTTCGGCACAGCCACGAAGCAGGACAGGGCCAGACTGCAACGGACAATTGGGTCTGCAGAGAGGATCATCGGTGCTGATCTTCCATCCATCCAGGTCCTGTACATGGGCAGAAAGCATCTCTGCAGACTCCTCACATCCTGGACATAAACTATTCAAACTGCTGCCTTCAGGCAGGCGCTACAGAGCGCTGTTTACAAAAACCGGCTGCCACAGAGACATTTTCTTCCCCCAGGCTGTCACTCTGATGAACACTGTGAAATAACCCACTGTTATGACCATTCAGGTCATATGCACATTGCACTACTCAGTTTTTGCACTTTTGCATAGTTTGTATAGTTTCTTAAGACTTTTTGTAACTTGTTCTTTCTTACTTTTTGTCTAATATATATTGTATATACTGCCTATTTTAAAAAAAAATAAATAATTTTTTTGCATGCAGACAGCAAAATGAACCGGAGTCAAATTCCTTGTTTTTGTGCACAAACTTGGCCAAATAAAGATGATTCTGATGTTTGTTTTTTAAATTAAA
>VUQS01036525.1:0-18698 GCA_015108495.1 Heterochromis multidens
GCTCCCAGTTTGGATTCGGGAGACAGACACCCTCTCTACTTTTAAGATTAGGCTTAAAACTTTCCTTTTTGATAAAGCTTATAGTTAGGGCTGGATCATGTGACCCTGAATCCTCCCTTAGTTATGCTGCAATAGGCTTAGGCTGCTGGGGGTTTCCTATGATACACTGAGTGTTTCTTCTTCATTCATCTCTTTTCACTTTTGTATGTGTTTATACACCACTTTATAATTAGTTATTATTAATCTCTGGCTCTCTTCCACAGTGTGTCTTTTGTCCTGTCTTTCTTCCCTCAACCACAACTGGTTGTGGCAGATGGCTGCCCCTCTCTGAGCCTGGTTCTCCTGGAGGTTTCTTCCTGTTGTTCCTGTTTTCCTTCCCACTGTCGCCAAGTGCTTGCTCATAAGGGGTTGTCTAAATGTTGGGGTTTTCTCTGTGTTACAATATAAAGCGCCTTGAGACAACCGTTGTTGTGATTTTGCTCTATATAAATAAAACTGAATAGAAAATTGAATTGAATTGAATTTGCGTGCCTCTGTTTTTTGTGACTTTGCAGACTCATCCACGGAGAATTTACATTACAATGCACCAAGTATGCATGCTCCCGAGGCGGCGGACTTCAAGCAGACATCAAAGAAGGACAACAGGAATGACTACTTGGCTGTCAGGTCTCCAGTTGTCCATGTCAGTGTCCACAACAAAGTATAATCTAGGCTTTAGGAGCAGCACTGTGGCTAGCACTGTCACCTCACAGCAACAAGATTCTGGGTTGAAACCTCCTTGTCAACTGGTGGATGTTTGTACGGAGTCCACAGTCCAAAGATTTATGTTTACGTATTTGGTGTTTCTAAATTGGCTGTAGGTGAGGGTGTGAGAGTGTGTAATTGTCAGAGTTAAGGCCCTTTCACATAGGAAAGCTTACCGCTAGCTGGAGCGCATGGCCCAAAATTTGTGCTGTGCTCTGCCCGTATGTCATTTTTTTTTGCGCCCGCTCTATGTGTACTAGATGCACCGGCTCCCTGGCATTTCAATACATGAATCGCTCATCCATAAAGAATAAAGCTTTGACACTATCCCTACTAGTGAAGAGAAGAAGGGGGATGGCAAAAAAGAGGTTGTAGGTGCATGAGACACTCAGTTCCATATATGTTAATAGTTAATAAATAATATATTTCCACAACACTGCCCTCTTCCCGAGGTCCCTGTATGTACATAAACATGTGTCATAAAGTTCTTTTAACTTGGATACGCACGCGGCTGTAGGCCTCGTTTTTATTGGTCGCGCGAAGGTACGTCACACCGCGCAGCGGTCAAAGTTCAACTGGGTTGAAGTTTGACCGCGGCATGCGCGAGTACTCCTCGTCGGCGCAGCGGGAAACCTTTTTTGCGCAGAATAGACAAGAATAGGTTTCAGAGCGCAGCGCAGCGCGTGCCGCGTCCTATGTGAAAAGACCTTTAGCCCTGTTATGGATTAGCAACCTGGTGACCGCCTCTGGCACTGTGACAGCTGGACTCCAGCCTTGTTTGGATAGGTAAGGAAACAAACAGTTAATAAAATAAATGGATGGATGATTTAGCCAGTCAAGAACGCCGGTCATAAAAACTTATTTGCTTTTGTTCTGCTTGCTGTATGTAAGAAAAGTCCTGCAAGCCAGTGCTGTAAATATGCTTAGTAAAGCAGGGATTATACGTTCCGCGTCCGTGAGGCCGCTAGGGTCTGTTTGGGTCCCAGTGATGTGAATTTCGTGATCAGACGGTTAGTGCGAGGGTCCGTGCGGAGAGAGAGAGAGAAACGGGCGAGTCGACCTTGTTGGAATGTTGCTGGTGAACGTCAGAGGACTGGATTGGACTGGTTTTAACTGAGAGACATGGAAGGTGTAATGGATTCTCTAGTTCCTTGGGAGCTTCAAACGGATAGTGACAGGGTTAATCAGAGAGTCAATCTCGAACGAACCAATGAAGTTAGGAGACAGTTACACCCTGAGCCGTAATTGAAACAAGCAAAAAATAAGCCCCACCTGGCTTGCCGTGCGTTGAGTCTCTTGGCAGACTGAAGGTAGACCAAGTTCTTATGATCTGTCCACACTACAAACGGTTGCTCCACAAACGGTTTTCCAGCACAAAGCCTACTAAGGAGCTAAAGAGTCAGACATTTCTCTAGGTGTTAGGAAGTGCTGGAAAAATTAACATAGGGCTTATACTGGTGCCTGATGAGACAACTGATTGCAACAATATTTTTCATAACTGTATAAGGTTGTAACACAGTGTGTTATATAGCTCAAATCTATAAAGTTAAAAACAGCTGGATATTTGTGGACGGTCCACAGTACTTTTACTGTCACCTGTGAATTAGAATATTGTTTTACTTTTTGGTTTTAGGTAAAGACTACTTTCTTTTTAATTGTATTCAAGTTTAAATGTGGTATATAGACTGAGTTTGGATATGAGATGCATGTCAGTGTCAGGTGTAAAGGTATAATTCAATGATGAACTACAAATCAAGACCATTCATTCCCATTCATTTGTTACATTGTGCTGTAATTTTCTCCTGTTAAAATACTTATATATCATAGAAATTCCCCTTTCTGTACTAGTAACTCTGAAAGTAAATGGAGCTGGCAGCTCACACCAGTACATATCCTTTTGCTGTGCTCTGACATGATGTTTCCTTCATTCTGACCATCATCTGGCTGTATTTGCTCCTGTTGTGCCTCTTTCCCATATCCAGCTGCCCCCCGTTTGCTTTGACACACACACATACACAAACCCCGAAGATGAAAGGAGAAGAGTAGCTCCATTACCTGCATTACAGCAAGTTGCTCAGACCAATTGACAACAACAAAATGCCCCAGAAAAAGCATTTTTTCTCCCCGAGATTTGAGTGCAGTACTTACATCTAACTTCATTTTTATAGACCACAGCCTATTTTCTTCCATCTAGAGTGTGGCTGCCAGGAGGGCATTTGATATCTTCCCATGCACCATCAAAGTGGACAATATGCCTCCATGACAGAAGAGCAAATCCATGTTTTCTTGAATCCATCCAGCTTTTGAGAGATTAATTTTGTTATGGAAAGTCTACATTTATATGGTATCATCTGAGGGTAAGGAGGGAAGGTAATGTGACAAAAGTAATTACAAAAAGTGTGTGGCTGGCATCCATGCATTGTTGTGATAAAATCACTAAAGCTTGGGGGAATGTCTGAAATCGTTCTGCACACGGCCTTGTTCATGTGCACCTGCTGTCCAAGCACA
Organism: Heterochromis multidens; assembly: GCA_015108495.1. Taxonomy (NCBI): domain Eukaryota; kingdom Metazoa; phylum Chordata; class Actinopteri; order Cichliformes; family Cichlidae; genus Heterochromis; species Heterochromis multidens. Next base: position 3,253 of record VUQS01036525.1, read on the forward strand.
GTGATCCGCACACTCACAAATCATTTTCCGTCTTCATATTATAAGTGGTTTCAAAGTTCTGTCTCATTTTGTACTTATAGGATTACAGGATTTGATGGTTAAGGAAGTAATCTGTAGATTGTTATGGTAATTTAGCAAACTGATGATATAATTATTCTTAATAAAGGACAATGTATTTCTTAGGGTGTATGTTCCCTGATTTTACTACAGCCTGTGGTGGAAACTACATCTATGGACTGAGATGCAAAAACTTCAACAAAAGACTGGAAACAGATTCTACATGTTGATATGCAGAAATCAGTTTTCAGAGATTAGGCTCTTACTGACCCCATGATATGTCATTTTACGGGCTAATCAATAAATTATTATTCCATTAATAACACCCCATAATCACAATGCGGTGGTCATGGGGTGTTTATAAAAAAATTTTATCTTAGTGCAAATAAATATTTTGTTCACATTATGTCAGTTCCAGGAGTCCAGTTTTTCGAACCTGCATCCATCTGCACCTGCATGGCTCAGTAGACAAAACTAACCCATTACCGGAAAAAATCTCCAAGTTAAATCCAGACTAGCCATTCACTTTAGTGTGCCTATGCTGCTTGAGCGATTGGCTAACAGCCATTTGCAAATAGAATGTCTAACAATGGCTCTGGTACCTGACCAAGTGCCGGACTCCAAATGTATTTTTGTTTTTCACTGGTAGCTTGCATGTCTGTTGCCTTGAACAGCTTGGGTTTTTGTAGAGAGTCCTTCTACATGATCAGCCTACAAGATGAAGAATCTGTCTGATCTGATATTGCACTTATTGGACAGTTACCATTATTTAAGTTGTATAAACCCAAATGATCTGTAGTATACTTGCAACGAAAAGTTGCCTAAGTTGTCCAGTTGATAAACTTGTGTTTACTCAAGCTCAACTGTACTGGACTGTTTTCAAACCAGTTATAGTAAGTGCAAGCTGAAAAAGACAAATCATTGCTTGAAAGACATTTTAGTGTGAAAGATGGTTATGAATCAGTTTTATAACATTCTGCCTTATTTTTTGCAAACAGTGTATACAGAAATGTCAAAACAACACTATTAAAGCAATATTATCAGGATATTATTGGTGATATTATTTTGTTATATGAAGGTATGCATTTTGAACATTTGTATCAAACCATGCACAGCTGAAGCAATTTCAAACATCTTTACATATGAAGTCACTCATGCATGAAAACCAACTGCATTGATAGCCTTTTTTAATTGGATTTATACCTCCCAAAATACTCGAGTCCTTTTTGTCTAATTTCTGGGGTTTTTTTGTTGTTACTTATATCAACTTGTGTTTTTTGAGGCTATAATACATCTGTACAGTCATTAAATTAAAATATCACACTTAATTTCTTTTCTTATACACTCTCCCAACCAAATATACTCACTAACAGATCCCATTCTATTTGTCAGGAGCTTTGATCCATCTTCGTGCTAATGGAACAAGCCTATAGATCATGTAAGAATAGAAGTGTGAAGGTGGTGGATATGAGCCAAAAAGTAAGAGCTATTTTCCAGCTGTGCTGTTCACAACACACAAGGCTGCAAAAACCTATAATGGCCTCTGAAAGTTATCGACATTAGTGGGCAAAATGCTCCTGAATCTTTATGTTCCAGCCATGCTTTGCCTAAATGCTTAAATCAACTCTGTGGAATTGAATTTTCAAGCCTTCAAATGGCTAATTTGTGGAGCAAGTGCTTTCAGCGTTTCCTCAGCAAATGAACGGCCGCTCTAATCATAAGAGCATGTGGCTGGTGGAGCCTCTCCACACCCACCCATGAGACAGCCGCGTGGATGGGGAGAGAAACCTTTCCACTTAACCACTTAAATGAATATATCAAGAAACTAATTTACTATTTTAATTGTGTGATTTAGGAAGACGCTACTTCATTTGCCCCTCTTCCATCTTGCTTGATTTCCAGTGTGAGCACACATTAGATTGATCTATGAAAGACTGCAGAAATCACAACACTTAAGTCTTTTCATTTTCCCTCCCTAATTAAATAATTGAAATTCCTGTCAGTGTCTGCACTTAAGTCACACACAAACATTGTAGGCATGCTGTGTAGCTGAATGAATCATGAAAGACTTGTTTTTATCTTTGCTTGTTTGTAGCCTCTCTTTTCTTCACCTTCTACCTTTTTCTTTTTTGTCTTCCAAGAGCCGTCTGTCAAGCCAAGAAATAGATCAGTGCATCCATTTTGTTGAGATTTGCCTGTCCCATTAAGTGATTGCTTGCAGAAATGGCAGGGGACATTTCGTCTGATATGTTCCCTGAAACAGCGCTGGCAGACATTAAGGACACATTATTGAGGCCCATTTTCTCCCAGCCACAAGGATATCCATTAGAGTGGCACACAGCCCTAAATTTTTCCATTTTCTCCCTCACCAAACTTGACTTTACACATTATTTCTGCTTCTGTTTTGTAATTTGCAGCCACAAATTATATCAGGGAAAAGCCATCTCGTAGCATGTGGCTCCTCTTCCCAGGGCTATTTGTCAAGACTTGATTCTGAAGTGTCAAAATGGGCCCATCGTTAGAGCTAATCATGACTGACAGCAGGGTGCTTTAAAGTCCATATAAGTTGGCCCACACTGGAAACTTTTTATATGTGTGTAAGTGCATGTGAGTATTTGTGTGTGTGTTTGACTTGTGGATTTTGTTGCTATTCCTTTGCATGCCATCCTTCAAGACACGTTGTCTTATTCACACTGATGCTACAGGGAGAGGTCACATTCTTTGTATCTGTGTTTTTTGAAGCACAGTCTCTCATCAAAGTGTGGCTCCAAATATTATTCCTGAGTGTGAAATTTTGTCTTTATGTTTTAAAAACGAGACAAAAATTCTTAAGTCACAGTAATTCAGTAACTATGTAAATGGACAATGATGAGACAAGATAAGGCAAGATGTCTACAAATAAAATATTATAATTGTAAATAATACACATATTATACACATATATTCATAAAAGATAGCATAATTGCACTTTTTGTATGCTTTTGTAGAGTTAAGGTTACAGACTCAGATGAATTTGACTTCACTTCAGATCTTTCAGTTTTTTATAGATACAGATAATATTATGCTGTGAAAGTGAAAATCGGATATTGTGACAATTCTAAACTGCAGGGCGTAGGGTGGGTTTTTACTAGTGATAATACGAATAATAATAATAAATAAATACATTAAAAATAACTGTGTAATGGTTCTACTGCCTTTTTGTTAACACTCATCAGGCACTTTACTTTCTATGTAAAGTTGTTAGGATCATATAATCCCTAAAACACCCTACAGAAATAGCCCAGACACTGTAATTCAATTAGTGAATTTGGTAAAATTTTATAATAATGTCACATAAGTGAATAAATAAATAAGTGATTAACAAAGTATTTAGATGCACTTTTATATAATGATTAAGATATGAGCTCATCGTTTGTGAGTGTATTGATAGAGGTTTTATAAATACTTATTTCATAGTGTAATTCATGTTTTTTATTTTTTATTTTTTTGTACTTCATGGTTATTTCAGGCAGTTACTAGTTGTTAGTTAAGTATTTTGTGTGACCTCATGTAAAGTGAGGACTATGTTTGCCTTATAGAGAGATTCTTTATTTCTTAAAAAAGAACAGAAAATAAAATAAAATAATACTGAAAATATTAGAGAAAATAAAAATACAAACCAAGATATTAGCTGTAAATTTTGTAAAAAAAACAAAACAAAAAAAACAACAGCAATTAAAGAATAAACAAGTAACTTCAGTAAATTTCCTCAAACTGTGGTCTGACTGGCTTCATCAGTCAATTCACACTTCCTATTGGAGAGGAAAATTAAGTCCCACCCCCTCTGTAGGTGGCTGTTTGACCTTTGTAAGAAATCAAATGGAGTGTTGCTAAATTAGAAGCTTATTCAGTTAAAACAAGTTGTGTTGGTTGGGGATAACTGTAGTGTGAGACAACACTTGTGCAGATTGAAAGAGGAAATTCAGGAACATGTATGTCAGGATTAACTGTGTTGGAACTGTTTCTTGGTGAGTTTAGCTGAGCTGAGCTCACATGGCTAACTACACTTATAGCCATGTGTGTTGATATGTTAACATCACAGTCTTTGCTGATAAGTGAACTTGACTTTACATTTGCTCCTGCTATGGTTGTTTGAAACCTTTCGTTAATGTAGTTTATTTTTGCCGTTGTTTGTTTTTGAAGCTAGGTTACTTCATTCCTGTGTTAGTGTTACACCATGTAGAGCTGCAGGGGCTGCCTTGCAATGCACCATCAGTGCTAATAATAATAATTATTATTATTATTATAATATGTAGTATGATTAATTTGACTACTGAACATGTGCATTTAAAATTACAACCCTATAAAAAAGAAATAAAAGTTAAAAAAAAGTCATGATGGATATTAAAAGGTAGAATACTGTGCAAGAATTGCTGTACCAAAAATAGTGCTGTAGCAGTATTTTGAGAATTCTGATTTTATTTTCATTATGGCCATTAAATATTGGTATTATTGATTTAATTCAGTAACATCCATGTTTTACAGGCTGGGGATTTTAAGATTCCATGGAAATGCCCATTGATTTGGGATTCTCCTTGATGACGGAGAACTGCCTCTTAACCTGATCACCTCCTTATCCCGAGGAGATGCTCTGAGTTTTCATTGAATGAGAAGGAGAAGGAGACCATCCAGTACTTGTTTCATTTCAGCAGAGGTTACCTGTGTGAGACCACAGCACCGGACACCTAACTATTTTGTTTAATTCAGAAACACTTTGGAACTGAACCTGACTGGATGATGACTTGTCTGACTAAAGCTAACAGACTACAAACCAGAGGAAAGTTGAACCTCAGGAATGAACTAAAGAAATTCCAAACTCTTAAACATCCCAGAGACATTTTCCTGCATTATCAGTTTAATATGATGGGCACTTTGTTTATGATGTGCCTTTCTAAATGATACCATGAACATGTTATATATGAGCTTATTAATCAAGAATAAACATTTATATCTGTATTTATAAATTACATACTAAGGATGGGTAATGCTTTATAAATAATAAATTGAGCACTTACTAATACCTTACTAATGCTTATATAGTGTGACATTATAAAGTGTTACCATGAATTTTACCTGATGAAGGTCTCTAGGCCAAAACATTATAAGTAGTTAAGTTTAGAAGTTAAGCTGTGTGTGTTTAATTAAATTCAAGGTAATCATGTCGTAAAGTAAAATATAGTAAAATATTTTTGGATATTAATCATAAGATGAAACTGTAATCTCCTGAATCCATTGAATGGTAAATGGACTGCTACTTATATAGCACTTTCATACTCTATTTGAACACTCAAAGCACTTTTTTACTACAAGCCTCATTCATCCAAACACTTTGACCCTACTATTCACACAGTCACACTCAAATAGATGCATCAGGAGGAAACTCTGGATTCAGTGTCTTGCCCAAGGATACTTCGACGTGTAGACTATAGGAGCCGGGGATTGAACCAGAAACCAGAAACCTTGTGATTGGTAGACACCCTGCTCTACCTCCTGAGCCTCAGCCATGTGTGAAGCCACATATCACAAATGCTAAACTATGAAATCCTCATTATTTGCTGCACCTCTACTTGCAGAAGCAATATTTGTTATTAGAATAGGTGGACATGTCTGAGAAAAGAAAGGATTCAGTGCCTTGCTGGTTGCTTTGTGGTTTACTACAGCTGTCAGAGTCTTTACATCAAGTATGGTTACTTTACTTGGGTGATGCGTCACTGGCATCACTCCAACTGCTTGATCACATTTCAGCAGGCTTATTAAAGAGAACATGCAATTATCTGACAAATGTGTATGTATGCTTTAGCAAAATGATTCCCACTTGATCATGACCTCAGTGCACTGCTTACCCATTCAGAGACAACTCCAGGGTTTTTTGCTATGATAAGCACAATAGCTTGAGAAAATGTATTCAAGACCAGATCCACCAACAAACAGGTCAAGCCTTTTCACAGTGTTGTGGAGAGCACAATCACAGAGGCGTCAGAAGGCAGCTCAAAGGCCACAGCAGCCCCCCGCTGAGCTGACATTCTCATCGTGCCTTGCCCATTAATTCTGTCATTGTTGCTGCCCTGGCCTCCTGGAGTCCTATCAAAGACTCAATAACCACTGCTTAACCAAAGTCCATTGCCAATTCCCCCCATCTCCCTCTACCCTCTCTCTCAGTTGCTTGCTCTCTGCTATAAACCATCTGACAGCATGCGGGTGTGCGGAGCAACTGCTTTTCACTTCGACGTGGCCGGGCTGAAAAGGCCATTATTACCCTATAATTGTGGGAGTCAAACCCAATTAAGCAAATCTGTATGGGGGCAGATGCTTCCCAGTCTACCCCCTGCCACACACAAGCTTCGTTTGCACTATTTTCTCACTTGCTGTCACTTTACTTAGGTTAGGTTAGGCCAGCTCAATATACAGGAAGAAGTAGCAGTGTATCAGACCCCTGCTGCAGGGGACATGTTGCTAATTGTATTCTTGCTGGTCATTTGGTCCTTGCAAGTGAGCAAGAAGAAAAACAAAAAACTACTGTCTAATCTGCTCAGGCCATGGGGAGAAGTAGCGAAATGCCACTCCTGTTGGTAGCAAGACAAGGAACTAGAGGGAAACAAAAGAAATTTAATCCACAGGGAAGACAACAAGAAAAGAGGGGCTTAGGCCTGTTCGGCTCCTTCAGCTGCTTTCAGCAGGGGCCCACAAAGCAACACACCGCCCCCTGACGCTGACACTTCCTGTCTCTGGAAGGGTTAGCGCTACAACTGGGAGAGTAGAACTAAGGCAGTGTTCATGCTTCTATAGCTGACTCTAAAATGTGTCTTGGCCTCTGCTTTTTGCCATTCTGTGCAAGTGCTTCTAACAAAGGGAAATGTAGCATTTTCAAAAGAATCTTGTGGATACCTTTTCAAAAAATTAAACTATACTGTGTTAACTGTTAAATTCTGTTTTCATTCATTTCATTCAGTTTAAATACAAACAACATAAATTCTAATTCTAATTTACCTAGGCATTTGAGGTGGGCAGTTTGAGGAACAAGATCATCACATAGTCTGGCAATCAATCAGTCAATCATTTGAAGTGACACAACAGGTATTGAACTAATTATATACTGAGAATGGCCACATTGTAAAAACAATAAGTTAATCTAATGAGCAGTATGGCAGTTACTGCAGCCATTTCACCCTGTCCTAGGCTAATATAGAGGCAGTGAACAAGCAGGACATTGTTACGGGGTCACCCCAGTGGGTATTGCATGAATAAGAGCACTCACCCAGTTGATTTGAATGTGTGTGATCTCACGCCTGTTTCACTCCCATCTTTGTTGCTTTCAAAAGGGGTATGTCATAACGGGTCAGTGGACACACCCATTTAAATGTGTGCATGTGTGGATGGTTGGGGGGTGGGGATAGGAACAATCTTTTCCTTCTGTTTTTTGTGGGTAGGATATACAAGCCTGGACCCCAGAGGTGCAGGGGTTTGTAGTTTTAAATAACCCTGGCCCCCCTCCACATGCACTCACACTCTTAAACCTGGGAGTGGTTCTCCTCTCTGATGCTCAGACGTTTTTACCCCCTTTAACCTCTGATAAGTTACTTCTTGTTCTACAGCCTTTCTGAGTATTATTCAAATGGTCAAACAAGAAGAGAATTCTGCATGTGTGTAATGCCATTCATTCAGCAATTTTAATTTTCAGTCTATAAATATTTATTCTCTTCTAAAGTGACAGTAAATAAAAAAAAAATGCACACTATACTGTATACCATATGCCCAATTTATACAGTATATTAATATATTAAGTAATCCAAAGTCATAACACTACTGTAGGGTTAGGGTTAGGGTTTACATGACATAATGTTACTACACTATATCACTGTATCTTACTGTATATCATCACAATATTATTACTGCTTTGTTTTGTTAACTTTTACATGATGACATATCATGTCATGTCATGTCATCACAATCAAGCAACATATGTTGACCACACATAGGGGAGCTTGTATCCATAGATCCTCAGATGGAGCCTTTCTGGTTATGCCAAAGTTACTGACTTAATCTAAAGGTAACATACTAGTTGTTACTGTCATAAGGGCATAAGGCTCTCAGAATTAGTAACCTCCTTTAAATCGCTTCTTAAAATACATTTCTATAGATTAGCTTTTATGAGATTCCATTAAATGTGATGTCTTTCTGGGTATTGTCCTTCCATTGCCTTGCTTATTGCCTGCCTCTAGTCTTTCATTTACTGATTTATTTATTTATTTGTGTGTGTGTGTGTGTGTGTGTGTTTATGTTTATCCTTTGAGTACTCTGCTTTGGCCCGTCTGTCAAAGCGCTTTGTAAAGTTGTTTTTACAGGTACTATATGAATATGGTATGATGATAATACATACATATATATATATATATATATAATCATGTGTATTCATTGCTGTGGTTATACCACTAACAGCTGATTGTGGAATCTAAAATATCTAAAAGGGAAGAAATATAAAACACTTATTTGTTGAATGGTGACATCCTATTACAGTACAATGCTCGTTTTCAGTGAAATGTTTGTAAATGCAGACTAGGTGCCTGATTTTATTGTGGCCCAATATTTTTGTCCATATAGTGTATATATGTATGTGTATCCATCTACCTACCTACCCAAATTACACATAGATAGATAGATAGATAGATAGATAGATAGATAGATAGATAGATATCAGTCATACAGTTTTTTAGTTACCTAAATATCTTTATTGTGTAATTCCTCATTGTTTTTGAAAATGTCTAATTTGCGCATTATATTTACTCTGCAAGTCTTACTGCAGTGTAACCTCTACTCTTTAGCCATATTAATCACAATTCTAAGTACTGTTGGTTTCCATTTGCAAATAGCCAATTATTGTACCCTTAGATATCTTGAATCTCTCCCTTGGTTGCCACCTCTGTCAGTCAGGGGTATAATGGCAACAAGGGAACAAATGCAGCGCTTGGAGAGACAATTGAAGAAGCCAGTAGTCAGTAATTAAGCAGTTCATAAGGCAATCTAATTAATTATCCCCTTCACTGGTTGCTACATTCTCAGGATGTCCTGATTACATGCTTATTGACTCTGAATCCTATGATGAAATGTTCCCTGCTTCACTTGCTAATGGAGTCTAAAAGAGGAGTCATTTACAAATGGCTTTATTAGGCAGAGGGCCCACATGGACCTTTAAAATGTTACTTGAAAATGCAATTTCACCTGACGTTTGCAGGAGGCTTTCATGCACTTAAACAGAGGTCATACAAACAGCAATGTAATTAGCACTCTCCCTTTTACTGAGTCTGCTTCATTTGAAAAGCCTTGCACACCTTTTCTCCACTATTCAGGGTTAATCATTCATTTTCTGAGGGAAATTGCCAGGCTTATGAAATACAAAATGTCATTCTGGCTGGTCACTGCATGAGGCTCCTTCTTGGAGTGGATTTGTTAGACATACATGGGGAAAGCAGAATGCTTTGTGTTAACCTACTGTAGAAGAGGGCAGGCTTTAGATTTTCCATGGTGGGGAGAACTGAAGTGATCAAGCAACCCTTTAAAGGTGACAGGTGTCAGTTACCTTACCTTCTGATTTATATACAAGCCTACTTGCTATGAAAACAATTCTGAGGTTTAAACTAATACAAATATTACAGTTAGAAAAAAAGGTAATTGTGCACTCTACATTGTATCTGTAGATAAATATTGTTATATGCATGACATTCTCTGAGGTCAGAATAGTACCATATCATCTGTGCCGCCAGCACAGCAAATGTAAACTGTTAGTAAATATCTAGTGAAATGGAAGAACCTCTTAAATGTGAGAAAATGCTGAAATTTGTCAGCATTTCAGCATGGGCTCAAAGCCCATCCCAGCTCACATCGAGCCTCACAGCATGACTCTAAATGCAGATAAGGAAGAAATGGAAAATGGAGGCCAAATTGACCCTTTCACAGCATGTTAAGTCAGTTTGTATGGGTACCTGGAGTGGCTGTCCCCCTCCCATCAATAAAATAATTTAAGAACACATTATACTCCTTTAAAAGGGCCCATTTGTCAGACCAGGTGACTCTTAAAAGACCCTGCGGATTAGAGACGCACTGCATCAGGTACTTTTAATTCAACCACAATCAATATGACTTTAGGCTGCTGTTGTGTTCAGAGTGAATATTAAAAAAGGGTATTTCAGTTAAAATGTCTCCTGTGCATATAGTCAATAAAAATGGATGGGGGGTAGGCAGAGGTGGAAATCATACACTCTGTGCTGCAGGTCTAGATGTAATTTGCAGAATCTGCATGGGTTTTCTTCAAAAGGGAGGAAATGATCATAATAATGTAGCACAAATAATGTCAACAAGTAACAAAATGACAACTGTTTCCACGATATAATGTCAACCTGTTGGGAAATAACCTCCCTCAGCCCCACAATCTTGTCTGTCATTTCTTTACTCTCCTGTTACTACATTGTTTTTTAGACAAAAAAGCAGTCACCAAATTTACCATGCAGCATTTAAAGGGTGAAACACATTAGTGCCTTACTTTGATTTAAGCCATAACTTCCCCTACTGCTTTATGTTACAGTACAGTATTGACTTAGTAAATATTAAATAACCATCCATGCCCTCCTCTAGGAGTTTATATTGTAAATGTAAACCAATGATACTAGAAGTTATCTACTTCAAATAATCTGTTTATATCTCATTAATAATAGCTGCTCCATATGCTATTTTTTTAAGTGAAAAAAAAAAAAAACGTTATATGAAAAAACTCTAAATTGTGACTACTTTAGATTTACTCGGTAAATAATATTTACTGTATCCAGAAATTTACAGTTCTTGTTGGACATTATGAATAAAATTTTTGACAACTGATCTGATTGGTATGGAGACAAGACAATCACTCAAGTAATACACTCACAAAAATTCAAAAGAGAGAGTGGAAGATTGTGTTTGCACTGCACAACTAGACCCGAAGAATTCTGGTGACTATTATACTACAATGTTTATGTCAATGATGCATTGGCTGTTTTCAAAATTTTAGTTGTTCAAAGCACAGTGATCACAGTGTAAAGAGACAGATCACTCACAAGTACAACAGCAGTTGTACTGGAATCTGTTGTCACTCTCACATCGATTGTCAGGCGTTTTAAGATAAGGACAAATGCTAAATGACAGGAATACTTTTTGCTGTGTTTGATGACAATAGTACTGTCAAAAACTTGTAATAATTGGACCTAATTGGAAAACACTTCCAGTATCAGTACCCTTGACAGTAGCAAATGTAGACATATATTGAATTATAATTAAAACCTAATACATCTAATAATTAAAATCAAATAATGATACAAAATTTCAAACTCAAAACTCCTATTCATCTTCAAATGTGGCTTAGCGTTTTCAAAGAAAGCACAGTGTTGCCTTTTTTTGTATATTTCTGGGTAACAAACTTTTACACTGAATAAATAAATAATCCTTTAGAAAAAAAGAAATATTCAAAGCAAAAATTGAAAGTAAACATGCAGGTGTTATAAATGGCAATATCTTGATATGTTATTTTACTTGTAAATATGCTGCCAGTTACTGCAAAAAATATCTGCTTTTGTTCTGTTCCAGACAGTTTTTTAAAAAATAAAACAACTTAATTTTGCTGTCTGAATTTAAGTGAAAACAATTGTGATGAACACTGCTGCCTATCTGCCTGAGAGTCACCCTTTTCTCTGTCTGTTTGTCAGCGAGTGGAGGCTTGCGGCGGCTGAGTGAAGCAGTGATTTGGCATGTTAGTGAGTGTGTTGGGGCTAATCAGACAGAGGGGCCACTGTAATGGACAGAATCTGGGCAGAATCACAGCTAGACCTGCTGCGGTAGGGAGCGGATAATGCAACTAATTTCTCCACTGTCTCAGCCACCGCACAGAAGGAAATGGGGTCAACAAAGGTGCGGCGCCACCAAATGAACAGCTGTTGCCTTTCTCAGTGTAGAGCTGCCAAAGAAGCGAATCTTAGCAACCCCCCCAGCTGCTTTTTGTCTAAATGCAGAAGAATGTATGTACAAATTAGGGGCAGGACCTGTGCATATTACTTTCATTCTTCATTTCAGAATCCTGCCTATCAGAGATGGTATACTGTGGGAACACTCAGTGCAGCTGTGTGATGAAATGTACATAGGGCTACTCATAGATTCTTTTATTGCCTGAGGCTTGTGTGTTTGCAGTGATGGAGAAACAATTGGCTATTATAAAGATGCCTCTTGTAGGGAACTAAGATGTCAGTGTATACACTGAAAAGGCTGGAGGTAGCTGTATGAAGGATGGACCTTGTGATAATAAGATGTATATATATTAATGTAGATATTAAGGTCCAATCGTTGGGTGCTCTGAGACTTTGTTGTCCCATTTCTCAGTGATTGGAGTAGTCCAATTCAAATCACAAAGAACAGATGTAGGACTTCATTTCATCAGCAGCCTTCATTTCATCAGTGCACAACCATATGCACTGAAAAATATGGACCTCAGTACCCACTGAGATCTGTACATATTCTGTAATGCAATACTAATTGTGCTTTCAGTTATTAATAATAGCTATTTATTTAAATTAGAAAATAAAATTTATTTTCAAATTTAGTTGATTTAAACTTATTCAGTGAATTGGTTTGTTTCAGGTATTATTAAAACCAATTTCTTATGTGATGTCTCTCCTGACTGGATTTTGCAAACAGGATGGAAATGGCTGTGGTAAACACATACTTCAAGAAGAGGGATAAACATAGGGTGACATATAAGAGTGGAGGCAAGTGCATACAGGTGCAAGCTGAAAGAGACAGGAGACTGCAAGGTGATGTCACGGGAGAATGTAGCTTAGCAGCATTGGATAGAAGTCAGTAGGATGACTTTGGAAATCAAGAAGAGGAAGCAAATGAAGGTAGAGCCAAGGATTAAATGATGGGAGTTGATGAAGGAAGAATATTGCAGAAAGTTCATGGAGAAGCTGAGGCAGGCTCTGGGTGGTAGTGAAGAGTTACCAGATGACTGGAAAAGTACAGGTGTAATGGTGAGGGAAACTGCTAGGAAGGTGTTTGGTATATTCTCTGGACAGAGGAAAGAGGACAAGGAGACTTGGTGGTGAAATGAGGAAGTTCAGGAAAGTATTCAAAGGAATAGGTTAGCAACAAAAAAGTAGGATAGTCAGGGAGATGAAGAAAGTAGACAAGAGTATTGGGAGGCTAGGCATACAGCAGAGAGAGAGGTGGCAAAGGAAAAGGCTTACAGTGAGTTGTATGTGAGACTGGACACTTAGGAAGGAGAAAAGGAACTGTATCAATAGGCTAGGCAGAAAGATCGAGCTGGAAAGAATGTGCAGCAGGTTAAGGATAGAGATGGAATGGTAGAGATGGTTTGCTTTGAGAGTGTTGGTGGAGAAGTATAGAGAAGGTCATAAGGAGTTGCACTGTGTCTTTGTAAATCTAGATAGAGTGACAGAGTGCCAAAAGAGAAACTGTGGTACTGCATGAGGAAGTCAGGAGTGGCAGAGAAGTATGTGAGGCTGGTGCAGGACATGTTTGAGGACAGCGAGACAGTGGTGAGGTGTGTGGTAGGTGTTGCAGTGGATTCAAGGTGTGGGTGGGATTACATCAGGGATAGGCTCTGAGTCCCTTCATGTTTGCAGTGGTGATGGGCCGGTTGACTGCTGAGGTCAGCAGGAGTCTCTGTGGACTATGATGTTTGTAGACGACTGTGGCAATAAGAACCTGGAAGACAGTCTTGCCAGTCCGTTTTCACTTTTATTAACAAAAAATTATTTTCACTTTCTTTGCTGTCGCAGCTTTTCAGCTGCCTTTTCTCCAGCTCAGCCCTCCTTCCTCGAGGCCGGCGTGCCACTAAAAAGAGAAAAAAACTCCTGCCCATGATGGCTGTGCGCCACAGCCTTTCCTGGTACTGGCCCCTGAACCCACTGCTCCACCCCTCCCCTGCAGCTGAGCCACAGAGCCACATGCCACACCCCGCCACATACCCCCATCGCCCGACTTAGGTCGGGGAGCCATCTGGCCTAGCCTACCCCCTCCGCGCGCGAGCGGGAGAGGAAATCAGCCACAACCATTTGCGCCCCCAGCCTATGGATCACCTTGAACTTAAAAGCCTGGAGAGCCAGATACCAACGGGTGATTTGGGATCCTTCATGCAATGGAGCCACTGCAGCGGGGTGTGAGGTAATAGCGAAGGGAGTCGACCACCCACCGGATTGCCAGGCACTCCTTCTTCACTGTGCTGTACCTGGATTCTTGCTCCGACAGCTTCCGGCTGATGTACACCACAGGGCGGTCGACCCCCCTTACTTGCTGGGACAAAACGGCCCCCTGCCCTCTATTCGAGAATCAGTCTGCAGAATAAAAGAGAGGGAAAAGTTAGGAGTGTGAAGCAGGGGTTCCCCACAGAGAGCCTTCTTCACCTGCACAAGCGCTGCCTGGCACTGTTCCGTCCACCAGATCTGGGGCACCCTTTCGGGTGACATCAGTTAAGGGGCTGGTCAGCTCTGCAAAGCCAGGCACGAACCGGCAGTAGTAGCCAGCCAAAAACCGGCTCACCTCTTTTTTGGTCATGGGGCATGGGCAGGATGTGATGGCTGTTGTTTTATCTGTTTGAGGGCGCACCTGCCCGCCCCCCAATTGGTACCCCAGATACTGTATCTCCCTCCGTCCAACCGCACACTTCTTCTGGTTGGCTGTGAGCCCTGCCTACCTCAGTGACTCCAGGACCGCAGCCACCCGCTGGATATGCTCCGCCCAGGTGTCACTATGGATAATGACATCATCCACGTAGGCAGCAGCATATGCAGCATGTGGACACAGCACCCGGTCCATAAGGCACTGGAAGGTGGCCAGGGCTCTGAACAAGCCGAACGGAAGTGTGACAAATTGGTACAACCGTACGGAGTGGAGAAGGCCATTTTTTCCCGGGACTCTGGAGAGAAGGGAATCTGCCAGTAGCCCTTGGTCAAATCCAGTGTCTTGAAAAAGCGAGCAGTGCCTAACTGGTTCAGGAGCTCGTCGAGCCGGGGCATGGGATAAACATCAAATTGTGACACCTCGTTCACCTTGCGGTAGTCCACACAGAACCGTATAGACCCATCTTTCTTCACCACAAGAACTATGGGGCTACACCAAGTGCTGTGTGACTCTTCTATCACTCCCATCTTCAGCATTTCAGCCAATTCCTTCTGAACTATTTGTCTCTTATGTTCAGGTAACCTATAGGGCCGTGAATGCACCGTCACGCCAGGGCGCATTTCAAAATGGTGCTCTATGAGAGAGGTGCGACCAGGCAAGGGGGAGAACACATCTGCAAAACGCTGTTGCAATGCAGC
>VUQS01036526.1:0-27287 GCA_015108495.1 Heterochromis multidens
CAGTGGTTTTCTCCTTGGAACTCTCCCATGGATGCCATTTTTGTCCAGTCTCTTTCTTATTGTTGGATCATGAACTGTGACCTTAACTGAGGCAAGTGAGACCTGCAGTTCTTTAGATGCTGTTCTGGGTTCTTTTGTGACCTCCTGGATGAGTCGTCGATGAGCTCTTGGAGTAATTTTGGTATGCCGGCCGCTCCTGGGAAGGTTCATCACTGTTTTCTCCATTTGTGGATGATGGCTCTCACCGTGGTTCACTGGAGTCCTAAAGGCTTAGATTGGCTTTGTAACCCTTTCCAGACTGATAGATGTCAATAACTTTGTTTCTCAGCTGTTTCTTTAGATCGTGG
This sequence comes from Heterochromis multidens, assembly GCA_015108495.1. Lineage (NCBI taxonomy): Eukaryota > Metazoa > Chordata > Actinopteri > Cichliformes > Cichlidae > Heterochromis > Heterochromis multidens. The sequence continues at coordinate 348 of VUQS01036526.1, forward strand.
CATGATGTGTTGCTATTTGAGATCTTTTAACCTGCTTCACTTTGTCAGACAGGTTCTGTTTAAGTGATTTCTTGATTCAGCAGGTCTGGCAGTAATCAGACCTGGGTGTGGCAGTGAAACTGAACTCAGCTTTCCAACAAAATGTGGTTAATCACAGTTAATTGATGATTTAACAAGAGGGGCAATTTGTTTTTCACACAGGGCCAGGTAGGTTTGGATAGCTTTTTTCCCTTAATGAATGAAATCATTTAAAAACTGCATTTTGTATTTACTCAGGTTATCTTTGTCTAATATGAAAATTTGTGTGATGATCTGAAACATGTAAGTGTGACAAATATGCAAAAAACTAAGAAATCAGGAAGGGGGCAAATACTTTTTCACACCACTGTATGTGTGTGTTGTAACTCAGACAAACCGTTGTGAGGTTCACTGATTGGTAAGTGGAAAGAGGTGCTTGCAATTAAAATTCACATTTTAACACCTGACCCCCCACCCATCACATCTGCATAGCCACAGAACAGGCCAGCCGCTCTCTGTATGTCTGGAACTGAGCTGGTGGTGCCTCTGCATTCGTTAAGGGAGGGATTCATGAACACTACTCAAACATCAGCATGAACAAACCATAACATATGCATATACATACACCTACATTGCATATATCTTCACCCTGTGTCTTACTCCTCTCTCTTGTTCCAGCTGAGTAAGAGCAGGCCCGTGTCATTTCACCTCAAGGTGCCTGCTGGGGTCAGGGGTCACGTGTAATGGCCCAGTGCATCTCCTAGCACAGTAAGCCTACACCAGCAGCCGACACACTCCACTATTCCCTTCCCCACCTCCCAGCCCTTTTATCAAAGCCCATACAAAAACAAGGAGTGTGTGTGTGAGTGAGTTTGTCAAAGATCACATTCAGAGTTTCAAGTTCCTGAACCATAAAGTGAGAAAGAGCTAACTGAGTGCCTACTGCTGAATCTGCACTGTGATGGAAAACAGCCAACATTTAATTAGTCCTAATTCTATAAAGTTTAAAAGTGATAAGATAGAAATGATAGAAGTGAACTATTGCAAGGTGCGGCAAAAGCATTTATTTTCTAGACAAATCTACTTTTTGCTAATTTGAGTCTGTCATATTGGGTTGAGAAGTCTTTTTAGATATTATTTCTATGTAAAAATGACATCAATTAATTAACAAGCCAATACTGATTTCCGAGTTTCATTTTAAAAAATGTAACTGGGTATCTTTTACCTTTAGGTCATGATTGAAATAAACAGAATTTTTTAAGTGAGGTCATGTAGGTTCTTGAAGTTTATTGAAGATCTATACACAGTAAAAGTTGTTTGTAAAAAAACAACTTCTGGACTGTTTTTTTCTTTTTTTTTAAAGTGTTTCACACTGATTTCTATCCACGGGGCAGACAGTGAGATGTAGAGCAAGTTTAAAGTAGGATACAAACGCTGGCTTGTCTTTTCTTTGCAGTATCTCTGCTTCTACAGCAGTGACAAGACAAATTTTCAGTAATAGTGGTGTAAAGTTCCCTGCTGCATAGTTTGATGGGATATTTGCATGTGCTTAGTAATTTATTACACTGTGTGCTTTTTATGAATGTGCATGTTATTACACTGCGGTTGATGGTGGCAGTTAAAGAGTAGGGAAAGTGTCAGTGTTAAGATGGAGAGGGAATGAATAATGACCTCTGTAAAAATTTGAATTATGGTTTGATACAACATTGGTTTAGCTTCCTCTTTATTTTTACACAAGGTCATGTCAGTATTATTTTAAATATATTGCAGTCCTAGAAATTGAATACTGTGGTCCTGATCGGGAAAAAAAAATACATGCTGCATTTATTAGGATCATGTTAACAAGTGTCCAGGGTCCATGTTTTCTTGCTGCTGCATCACACATTGTGCATCAGATTTTATTATTTTTATATTTAGTATTAGTAGTAGTAATAGTATTTCACTTATTACCTTGGTACTAGTCTGTTTAAAAAAAAAAAAAGAGTGCATGAGCAAAATAGCACTTAACTGTGTACACTAATTATTCATTTAATTTGTCACCTGATTTCAAATAGCACAGCAGTCATTAATCTTTTACACTTACTGTCAGGTTTGTTCCTGATATGATGACTTTGTTTAACTCCCTGCCTCATTCTCACCTCTTCTCACTCTTTCCTGTTTTCATCTGTGCTCATTTCATAAAAAGCAGCCTTACTAATTGCATCGGTTGTGTGGAAACTCGTGAATGTAGCTGGCACTTTTAACCGATAGGTGAAACCACACTGAACCACTGTTTTGTGATTTCGAAACAAAAAAATAAATAAAATGATCACAAAGGCATTTTTCTTTTATTAAAGATTTTATTAAAAATTTTTTTTTTTGTTCACTTGCTGTGGGGCTTTTGGATGTTTCATGGTTGCTCTGTGTAGCTGGTGTTAAAAAATGTGTAGCTTTAGTTTTGGATGAGAATTAAATTCTTCTTTTTAGATTTGGGATAATTATGTTAGGATAAAGCTTAAAATCTTTATATGGAACATTATAAAAAAATATTAAAACATTAAACATTTAATAATTTTTTCCACATAATTATTGTTAACTTTCTTTGTATGCTCTCTTACTGTGAGCACTTTGAGCTATTCTCACCATACGTGCATCTTTGCTGTAAACTGCTTTCAACAGCTGCTCTCTCTCTGTCAGCTAGCAAGGGTTTTTAAAAACTTTTAAGTGTCAAATTCCAGCCAAAATCAGCTAGAATTGTCTACCCTGTTTCATATAGTTTACCACAAATTAAATGGTATGATCCATGGGAGATTTTGTAGGGGATATACAGACTTTCCATACATGAACATCTTTTTGATGTGACACATTTTTGGCATATACTGTATTATATTGCAGAATAGTTGTTTAGTAGTGAATTTATTTTTATGAAATTCACTCTCAGACAAAAGCTTATCTCTGGTTTCTTTAACAAATATCAAAAATTTATATTATATTATATATATAATATTCTAAAGACATATTTTGATTGCCGTAGCAACAACATGGTGACAAGGGTACTCTCTTTACCATACTCACCTTGGTTTGTTCAATAATGGAAGTCAGTGGAGAAACAGTCAGCCAAATGGTCTGTGTAGGCCAAATGCTTAACACTAGGGATTAGTGTGTGCGCGTGTGTGAGTGAGTGAGTGTGTGTGTGTGTGAGGTAGCTATAGCTAGCTAAGTGACTCAGTGATGTCATGTACTTGTGTTTTCACATGGGAACCTGATAGCTCTGAACAATCCAAGGCAAGCAATTTTTGGCTCAAGCATACTTGACATAACAGAGAGATAATTGTAGACTTTGTGTCCACGGACCCTCCAGAGATCCGGAGGATCAAACCCCCTAGGATTTCAGACACTTTGATGGTGCGTTAATGCCTGGAAAAACATTTACCGCCTCAGAGATCACAGATGGAATGATGTAAATGTAGCACAGTTCAAGTTAACTGCCCCCTGATATCATCCGATGATGTAAAGTTTAGATTTTTGACATATTTTGTCTTAACTGTTGCCAGGGTGTTGAACACAAAATGCATTCATTTCATATTCCACTTTCACACCTTTGACCTACAGAATCTCCATTATTGATGACATAATGAATGATATTATTTTGTTTAATGTAGTAATGGGAACTCCATTCTGTAGTGACTGATCCTGATGAGGTCAAGTAGAACTCACTCATTATCATTAAAGGCTGGATGACTGAGTCGATGATTTTCTGGACAGGAGTTGACACTAATTTAACTGTAATAGCAGATAATACTGGCTATGCTAGATCCTTAGATTTACTTAACTTTTATTTATTGGTTTAAACACATGCTATTTTTCTGCAGTTGCATATGTTCACACCAGGCATCTAGCTGGTACCATAGAGGGGTGCAAAGTTCTGCTTTGTTAAAACCAGCTGCATTTGAATTTGTATCTTTCATTCTGATTAAGTAGGAATTAAAAATCCAAGTCTTTTCCAAATTAGTCAAAAATAGTTGACCAAAGTGAACAACTGTGGGCTCTTTTGATAAGTGGCACACAGGAAATTGTGAATTAATTATGAAGACTTGAATTCAAAGCCATGACCTAGTAAGAGTGACTTGTGAAAAAGTCACTCTAAAACTGGAATTTTTACTAATATCTAATCACTGATGTTCAAGGCCCTGTAAATGAGAGAGTAACTAACTTTATTTCAATAATTAAGTGAAACTTATGTTGTGAAAACTAGTCATACTATAGCTACAACCATTTACTTATTGTAGTACGATGCAAACTTTTTGGAAAAAAACTGCACCAGTTGGATTGACATAAGAGATATAGTCTGGTCACAGTGTTAGAATCTGCAGATTGGGGAGAGGGTAAAATATCAGATAGTATTGCAAATAATAATATTTATGGGAGCATATCTTCAAAATATTAATTAATTTTTTTCTTTATAAACAATAAACCTTTTTTTTTCTATTCTACCTGTGCAGAGAAAGAACTTAAGTAGCTATAGTTTTGCACATTATGAATGTCTTGCCCTTGAATACATTGAAAACTAGCAAACAGGTTTTCTGAATCTGTTCAGTAAACCTTTATTGTTGATGATTACGACAAAGCATTCTTACCATCTTAATGTTTCCAGCCTTTGAGAGAGGAAAAAGTGTTGGCTCTGTTTTTTACAAGAAGTATCTTTTAAGAGGCCAGTTGCCTCGAAGCAAAGCTTGAATACCTTCTTGGTCATAAAACCTCTCTGAAATTTGGTAGATTGAAAGAAGTGCAATTTTAAAGCTCTGGTTAAAACTTAATAGTTATCTTACTTGACACCTGGCATTAATGACAAGCTTTGGCAAGTAACTTTTACTTTACGACTTTGCACACACACGATTATCTGTACTCAGCTACTGTGGCTACTTGTGTATGATCGTCATTGTAGACACGGGGTGTATTTGGTATCTTTTGGTCTGCTCAATTTATTTGATTTATTAGACTGCCCATATATTGGACAAAAAAGACACGTCTCAGCATACATTACCATAGCATAAGTCAACAGGCATTAGCCTATCGATAATAATAATTATAAACAAAGTGGTAACGAAAATTGGCAGCAGTCCAGTCACAGAACTGTATTTCTGCATGAAAAGTAACTTTATAAAAAGATTCACCCCAGAATTTGGCTTATTTCCTTCATCATTCCACCATGTTAATGAGTTTTGGCATTCATATCAGTCTTATGGCTTCTATGGCTGCATGATCTACAGTGATGCACTGTAGATCAAGCAGCTTGGTCTGGGAATTATTTTAATTCATTGCTTGGAGAACTTGACAAGTTCAAAACACAAGCAATGACCCTAGTAATAGTGTTATAAATAGAAGAGACCATATCAGCTGAATTAATAGAATCTGTAGCACAGGCATCAATAGCAATTGTAATAGCGTTTGTTATAGCAGATGTACAAGTATTGGCACCAGTACCAGTACACGTTATAACAAATCCCAGAAAGCTTAATCTGTTCATCTGGACGTAGCGTTTTCAGTCACATTTCTCCCACTGAAAACGCTACATCCAGATGAACAGATTCAGCTTTCTGGGATTTCCTTACCTGGATTATTGAGCATCCATCAAGACAATATAACAAATCATTATGCAGATGCAAAAAAGAAAAAAAAAAAACCCAATAAAATACAGATCAGATGCACATATCAGCCCATCTTCATATCATTTAAACAACTCTCACAACCACAGAACTTGTAAATGCATATATAGTTTCTGCCTATGTTTAAGTGAAGGAAGACAAATTACCTTCCAGAGCTAGCAGGAATTCTACCTCCACCTTCACAGATTTTCCTACTAAATACGGGTTACCAGTAGGATTGTAATCAGGTTTTTTTTTTTTTTTATTATTATTTTATGGTTGTGTTCCCATGCCTGCAAAGCAGTCCATGGTGTTTTGTACATCATGGGTTGGTTCATTGTCCTGCATGAAAAAACTTACTTTTGAAGGACTGATTCTTTATCAGGCAGAAAATGGCAAGTTAGGAACTTCACATTTGTTGCAGAGGTCACTTTTACACCTGCAAGGATCCTAAAGAGAGCTTTTGTCTCACTTTACAATATTCCAGATCATCACTCCACCAAATCCTTGCTAGTGTTGAGGTCTTGTTGAAAAGTGTCATGTAAGAAACTGAAACTCCATCCATTTGGACCATGCAGTGTAGGAGGGCATTCATATGTGACTGAAACAGTTAATATGCAAGAATCATTTATGCATCATGAAGTCCTTGGAACTACAGTAATATTAACAGTTTCAGATTTTCAATCTTTCGCTGTTTTGTAGATTTCAACTGATGATTTTCATCATCCTATTTTGCTGTTTTAAACATACAGCTACAATTTCTAAAAAAGCTAATAAGCAGAATATAATTTCAGGTGCACATTTATTTATATTAATAAAAAGAATTTTAATAGCCATATGGATTGTAATTTGTGGCAGTTAAGTAATACATAGTAATATTTGTTTTTAATGATGGTGAATAGTTGCTACTAAAATTTAAGTTACATGGTAGCATTGTACAGTATATTACACTATGTGTGTGTGTGTGTGTGTGGGTGTGTTAGTAGTCAGTTTAATTGATATACTATTATCTTACTGTAAGATGTGAATATGTTCTATTATTATTTATTAAAACAGACAGATCACGTCTGGCTCATGTTTTCTGTCCATGTAGGAGTTCAGGCTGTTCACTCTGATTTACGGCTATGGGGTCTAACTGTGTATATTTACAGTCTCATGACCTGAAAATGACACCCGCTGGGCTGAACAAGTAGGGGAGAAAAGGGCTTTTCACACAAATATATAGAGACACACATTATGTGTTTTCATCCAATATTTTTTTGTTTCACTTTTTTTGTGTCATGTGTCTTTTCACCACAGATTATTTATTTTCAATTGACTTTAAGATTTTTTTTTCTTTTTCGTATTCTATCTAAAAGCAAATGTTAATACTTCTATATGCTGTGAAATGCATGTAAAGAGAATTTAGAAATTATACAAAAGTATTCAGTGGAATGAAGACTATTGCTAATTAAAGTAACTAGTGGGAGTGATCCTGGGAAAAGTGGCAACTAAGAAATGCAAATTAGAACACTTCAACACATCAGCAAAATGACTCCTGGATTTAGACTAACAGTGCAGATTGAGTGAAGTGGAGGGTAAGAAATTGCAGACCGTTAAATAAGGTGACAGCTGCATGTTTACAGAACCCAAAGCCCAGGGGTGAGGGTGGCGTGGATTGACACTTCAGCTTCAGATTGTCATGGGCCCGTTTCCAAAGAGGCAAATGGTCCTTGGCAATAAGTGAAGTTCACATGGGTTGGATTAAACCACTGGTGATAGTTTGTACCTTCGCAGTGTGGTGCTAAAAAGGCTGTGGGCGTGCCTGTGTGTGATTGCATGTCTTTGTCAAACTCTACTGGGGTAAATGTCTTCAATTGTTTTTCTTTATCATTTCATACCTCCATTGCCAAAGTTTAAATTCTCTTTATCACTATATTCTATCCTATTTCTTTCTTTCTTTCTTTAGTTTGTTCTTTCTTTCTTTCACTGACTCCATGTTTTTTTTGGAAAAGTGCTGTCTTTTAGCATTCTCTCTCAGAGCAATATTAGAAGAATGCTGTCAATCTCATGCATTTGCTTTAGTTATGTAGCTGAGAAGCTCTAGCTACATAACTAACTCTAAAGTAATGAAGGCTTAAAGTAGACTGAATCAATTAGCCTGGCTCTGTCCTAGTTGTTCAAAAGCATGGCAATCCAACACCTCTGCACTTCGCCAATTTTAAACTTCTATCTTATTAGTTTAACCACAACACAGTCTTTAATTTGTCAGGTTTGTTACCATCAAACGCTATGCTGTACAAGCACTAAGTCTAACATTCCGCTCTTTGACTATTTTTGGCAGCCCACACTGTATCCCGAAGTGCAATCTCAAAATGTGTTTTGTACTCTTCAGTAAATGTACAGGACATACAAGATTTGTCTTAGTCATGACACTCGCTCTAAGAATTCAAGCTGAAGTTTCAGAACTATTTATTTAACTCTACTCTTGTTTTCCTCTCTCACTCTTTTTTTGTGTTTGGAGATTCACGCAATCTGATTGGCCGTCCCAGCAGGAATAAACGATGTGAAGCTGGGCTCAGAGAAGGGGTCGCTGTGTTTTATGAGCCATTAAAGTTTTATTCATCCCTGCACTGAGGCAGCCTTCGGCCATGGGGTCACCATGCTTTAAATAAACTCCCATCATTCCTCTCCCCCCACCTCCCCAATATCTACCCCCCCAACCCTTTCACCCACAGACTTAATGGACTGTTTATTGTTTGATGTTCAAGTCCGACTTCATCATTTTTTTCCCTCTCTCGCGCTCGCTCTCTTTTTTTGGTCTCCACTTGTGTTTAGCGGTATGGAGGTTTGACTGATGCGGTTTGTCTGTGTATTTGTGTTATATGTGAGATTCATTTTGCGTGTGAGTGCGAGTCCATGCATGTATGAGGTCTACATGCATGCAGAATGTCTATAAATTCCTTTGGTGAGCCATGTTTTTGTCTTCATAACATCTTCCCTCCACTCGTCTGTTTCATGAGTGGATGCAAACTTTTACAGGATATGACTGAATGTTCCATTTTTAAAAATCTGGGAAAGAAAAGCACATCAGTTAACCACACTGTTACACTACTGATGTGCAATGTCTTAATTACCATGAGCATGGCCACCGAAATGTATTTTGCATGAGAGGTAAAAATCTTTGTGATATATTCTGAAGTTGCATCCTCATAAATGCGGTTGGGGCTTATATGGATAGGAAAGGAAGAAAGTACTGAAACGATGTGTAGGTATACTCAGAACTACACATTGTTTAAAATTGTGTGACCACTCTGTTGATGCATTTTTAGTGTCAAAGCACAGGTGTCCCAGAGGGAAAAAAAACATAGTTGTCTGGTGATTAAATTAATCTTGGGTAGCACACATTCCTGCAAGATTCCTTTTTAATGTGTGCACTAGATTTCTACTGCTTACCTCACAGTCATTAAAAAATTGCCACTGCTATAACTTCCCACAGTTGTAAAAGCTGCTCTCATTGAGTTATAAACCACAGTGCAGTGTTTTGGCTTCTCTATTAGTCGAAGTGGACATCTTGGATTTTACCTGCAGCAACATTCCTCACTCCTCCATCTCCTTTCTGTTGTTTAGTCCTTTTTAAAAAAGAAAAAAAAATTAAATGGGCTTTCTTCACCATAAGCTTATCATTTTACTTTAAAGATGCAATAGTTCATCAACCTGGAGCTTGCAAAGCACTTTTTGACCAAGGGGGACAGAGTGATAGAAGAAATATTTATGGGGGGGAGAGATGAAGAGTTTGCAGAGTTCTCTTACAAGCTGTGTTACAACTGACCCTATCCTCAACTTTGACCCATGACCCTACCAGAGATCTGTCATGAGAGAGGGAGCTGCTTAACACAAAATGGAGCCTGGTTCAAGAGTCAGAAAGAGAGAGAGGGAAACACAGAGAGAGTGGGGAAGAGAGAGAGAGAGAGAGAGAGAGAGAGGGTGAGAGAGCTTTACTGCACACAGAGGACTCATTTATCCTCTCTCTCACTTGACTTCAGTTTTTTCTTCCTCTCCTTTGCTTTCTCTTTTGTTTTCACTCCACAGATACTGTTGCCCTTTCTTCCAGTACATCCCCTCTTTTTCCCTCTGTCTGCCCCCCCCCCAAATATTCTCACTCTCATCTGGTTGATTTTGGACAACAGCATGCCATCATCAGTGGCCACCACCACCACAGGTACGGATTCATGGCGGCAAGGACCAGCAGGATTCTGGGAGGGAATTTGTGAGATGAAGCTTTAATGAGAGCGAGGCCTCGTCGGCCAGGAAGAAATGTATGCTAATGATATGCACACACCAAAAGGACCCTGGGTAGGCAAGGCAAGTGCTGGCCGAGCTCCCGCTGAGCTCTGAGGAAGATGAGCAGCTCAGGTCAGAAGAATAGCAACAAAAACACCTCCTCCTCCTTTTCTTCTTTCCTTTTCTTCATGCTGCATCCACGAGGGCACAGAAAAATGCAAACTGGTTAACTTAAAACCTAAGAAATGAGGTTGTGTTGCCACATGATGCTTCTGTTAATGTCTTTTAGTTTCTATATTTCTAATTTTTTCCTTTTGTTCATCTTTGCAAGCACATTGACGTTGTGGGTTGAATTAGCTGGAGATTAAACACATCTGTGTTTTACATCCAGACTTTCCAGAATTTTAACTGTCATAAACAATGACAGTTAAAAATAAAATTGTGCTCCAGAGAGATGCAACGTGTGTCCTCTAATTGTGCTCAAAGTTGTGTTTAATAATAGAAAATTTGATATTAATTTGTTTTGACACTTCATTTGGGAATTTAAACTTGCCATACTCCTAGTTATTAATAGTGTCTGTAATTGTGCAGTATATAAGTGAAATGACCTATTTTAATTCAGGAATAGTGTGTATTTGTTATTAATTAAGGAACGATGGTTGTGAATGAAAATAATGTTTTAAAGCTAAATGTGATTTACATTTATTTCAGTATTTTCAGGTATGTTTGAGTTATTGTCTTGTATGTACTTTGTTTCTATTATATATTTTAATGCCTTTTTTTTAAAATTCATCCTTAAATTATTCTTTAATTAATAAGTTAGCAATGTATTTTTAAAAAGTAGCCTTCATGGAATAAATTATTAATTTGGAATCCAAGTAAATAATTTCTGATATTTATGTTTATCGAATTATCAAATCATCTTTTTTTTTTTTAGCTTTTCAGTAAACATGATTTCTTTTTTATCATAGTTTTTATTTACAATTGTGCATTATTTTTTTTAACGGGAAAATAAAAACAAACATTACTCCATTAAAAAAAAAAAAATCTTTTAACTGTATCTAAAAGTGTCTAGTTCATTTGTTACCAAATAAAATGAACATTTAAATTTAGATTTTTTTACATTTTTTTTTAAACCAACCATGCAGAAATCACATCAGCATTACTGTTACGGTGGAGTTCCAGCTCTCCTCTCCCCTTCTCTGTTTCTTTGCTCGGAGTATCGCTCCTGCAGGAATTACTGGCCTGTCTGATCTGATTGCCGCTGCAAAATAGGGGAGAAGAACAGAAAACGAACACAGGATGAAGCGAGACATCAGCGCGACGATCTCGACGGCGTTAACTAGTGATCGTAAAATGCGCCAGTCCAAGAGCATCAGAAATGTAAACCTCTTTTTCCACCGTCGCCTTCGGGTGTGAATAAACAAGAGGAAACGGGAGGAGAAGGGGAAAAAATCCATTGAGTCTTGGAAAGAAAATGAGAGTGGCACCTGATGATGTCGACTTTGACACGTGTTAATTGCTGCTCAGCTCTCCTCATCAGGGAGTCTCAAATTATTTTAGCGCTCCGGGCCACAACGCCTTGTTTGCTTTGCTGAGGAAAGGGAGCAAACTGGCCCAAACTTCAAATGGTAAGGCTCGAATCGCTTGCGTGGAATAATCTGATGTAAAATATATATGTAAATGAAAAATGCATGGAATTAATAAAAAACAAGCATATCTTAAAAATATTAAAGTAATAAAAAATCAAAAGGGTTGGGAATTTATTAAATAAAGTTGGACTTTATTCTTATAAGTATATTTTTTAATTATTGAAACACAATGTTGTTTCACTTAATTTTGCATCAGTTCTTTCTTAAATCCAATCTTAGTTTATTAAATATAAATTATAATGGCTCTATTCTGATCTTAATTGGAATTTGTTTGCTTGGCTGTCAATATTTAAGACAGGAAGATATTTTATTTGATGCACTGGATTTTCATCTTTATTCTCTCTGATAATCCAAGGTTTACAGTGAAATATTGCCTCTATTGCTAAATCAATAATAAAGTCAATGCCATTCTCAGATAAAAATGGCCTCATCAATAGAAAAGTCTGACAAAACTGTTTCACTGCACATCTGGTTGCATTTAAACATTTAAGTAAATAAATAAATCTTACTTTCACCTAATAAAATATATTCAAAATCTAAAATCCCTTTCCCTTATGTGATTATATTTAAATCTGTCTGCAGCTTTGACTTCAGTCTGCTGTTGTATCCTCAGCTTTTACCAACAACACTCCTTGCAGCCAACATACTCAAATACACAGTTTCACTCCAGTGCCTGAGAGCACCAGTGTTTATCCTCTCTACTAGATTACTTCTTACCTGTTGGCATGTATTTATATGGTTTTGCATGGTGAATTATAAAGCCTTTGTTATTGCCCTGGATTGGGGTTGGCCACTTGTTTATGACACCAGTAATGGTGGTAATTGTTATTGTTGAGATTACCTGTCAAGAGGACCTGGGCAGTGAGCTTGGAGAAGGCGTCGCTCTCTTGACAAGGGGTGACAGGGGTGCGGGGAAGAGGACGGGGGGGTAGAGAGATTGGGGATTGGGGGTAGGAGGCGAGGCTGGGATGCCCTGATGACTTCTCCGCTGATAATCAGCCACCGTGGCCTGTGGGATAATTCAGCTGTCAGTGCCACCTAACAGGGCCCAGCATCAGCCAGCCGACCCCAGCTGGCGTCATTCATTTGGACTGAAGATGGGGATGAAGGCCTGAGGAGGGGTGAAGGGATGCAGGAGCAGAGGAATAAGGACAGTGTCTCCATCTCATTGCCAGAGTTGGCCTGTGAATGCAATAATTTAAAGTTATCATCAAGCATTTTGTAGTTTTGGAAAAAAAAATATCTGTATCCAGCTGCTACTAACCACATGTTAAATTCCTAAAATTACACACACAAATCTTTTAAATTTCGCTCCTATGTAGGTCTTTCTTTATGCTGAAAAGTGCCTTTTTCAAATTAACAACTGATTAAATGTTTAAACCTTGCTGTCTTTCTTTCTAAAGTCTCATTTTTTTGGTGTAAAATTAAGAGTTTCAATATTTTTTTGCAACGGCATATTATGAGTCCTCACAAGACTGCACCCCAATTGGCTAACAACATAGAGCAGCTCCTTTATGTCATATGATGTAAATGTTTTGTGAAGGATTTCTGCAACCAGGACTGAACAGACGATTACAGTAATTCTTGAAATATTCACGTGCATCTTAAATCAACATGACGCTGTAACAGAGTGTATTTTTGAAAATGAAATTACTTTTAAATTGAGCCACTACAACAAATTCAAAGCTTAATAATATAAAGGTTAATTGCATGCAATATGTCATGTATAGAAATTGTTGAAAATGTGACTACCTATTTGCAGCCTTTTAAGGTCCTTCCTAATTCCTTCTGTATAAGCAGTCTCGTTGTCTTCCCGGACACGTGTGCATCATAAAGAGGGCAGCAGCAGCTAAAATGGCAGGCAAATCACTTTTCGAATGGTTTTGAAGCAGCTATCAGTGTCAACCCTGAAAGGCTGTCTTTATCAATGATTCTGGCTGATATGGTGGGGGTGTGGAGGTTGGTGGAGGGTTTCGGGGGGTTCTATCTGTCTTTGGAATCTTTCACAGTTTAGGGCCGAGAGCTGCTAAGAAACTGTCAAAGATTTGGACAGCAAAAATCCCCCGGTAGCAAACGCTGAGCTGTTCTCTATCTGTATTCCACTGTGGCAACACGCAGGGTTGTAACACTACGCCACTGCTATTCCAGTGGGATAATGTCACTGAGGAAATAGTGCCAGAAAAATGTCTGCACAGTATTTTTTCTGTAATGCACTGTTCTTTTATTTTTGATTTTATCATGCAAACATTTATGAAAATGCAAACATTTTGGACATTTTTGTCACTTTTTCAAATCTAATCTCTTTTTTTGGTGCTGCATACACAGTGTGAACATTGTACTGCTTCTACAACAGTTACAGTATATAACTACTGTCTACACCTAATTTAATCTCTATTCATGGACATAATTTTAATAAATTACACCGTATATTATAGCATTTTGTCAAGCACTTCACATTGTGAGTTTTGTGGTGATTTAAATGAGTTCAGATTGAGTGATGCTGAACTTTTGCCGTCCATTTACCCATCAGCACATATGCTACTTCATCCAAACACCTCCTATGTAATTTTGACGACGTTTGAGGTAGGTTTGCTTTCCTTCCACCACTTTACAAGTGTGAAGTCCACAGTGTCTCCAGAGATACGCAAAAATTTAGCTACGTGTCAGAATGGAAAAATAAACACAACAAAAACTTTTGCACAAACATTAGTGCCCATGTGATGGAGGATTTTTTACTGGATTTACAGAATCCTGTTTTTCACTTTGAGTAATGTTCACAGAGCATTTTTCATGTTTATTTTTTTGTAAATGTGTGGCTATTTTTCATTTCAGTGGATTTTTTTCCACTTCTAACCCTTCCTGTTTTTCCTATTGTCACAAGCCATGAATCAAAAGCAATTGCTTCATATCTTCATTTTGGATCTTTGCAGTTTTATTGCCATAGCTTAATCCTTTGGCTGGCTGACAATGGAACATCATCATCAACACCATCATCACAACTTTACCAAGAAATTTATATTAACACAATCTCTTCTCGATATTGAAATAAAGCACAATCTCATTTCTTATTCAAATGATAGCATTAGGCGTGTATGCATTTATCACCAGATACAGGAGTGAGGTTATAAACAATGCCATTCATTATCTGGCCCAGATGCAGCGATTGTTGATTAAAGGGCTTTGAATATAACACACACACACACTTGTTCACTTACACACAGACACACACACTTAGACACACACACACACAGATGGGTGGACATTAGGAAAAGAGAGAGGCCATCTGAATAGGCTGGAGGGACATTAACGGCAACAATGATTGATATTTGCCGCACAGGCTTTTTAATGGTATTGTTATTCCTCAGAGTTATACCCCGTCCTCCCCATGTCTCGTCTCGCAGATAAATGGAGGTGTAATAATGAATAGAAATTATCCTGATTATTTTGGTGGAGGTGGTTGGAGAGCAAGTGAGAAGGGGGGGTGAGTCATAATCTAACATGAAGCTTAAAGCTTAGTCAAGAGTGTCTTGTGGATTTACTTTAATGTTTGCTGAGTTACTTGTAGTGGAAAAACAGGGTACTGTGTAAAAAGGCTGCATGTATGTAAGTATAAAATGTGCATTGACTCCTCTTTGTTTAAAAGCAAAAGGCATGATTTCTATCATCATGACATCGTATAATTAAAGGCAAAGACTGATAATAACATCAAACAAACAAATTATTAAAATGTTCAATATAAACATTCATAATATAATTAATGGGAAAACCTGATGTATCCACGACCCTGAATAAGCGGAAGAAAATAGATCAGTGGAACCAGCTGTATTTACAGTAGTGTGGATAGTTTATAAAAATGTATAAACATGCATAACATCCAGTATTTGTGTATTTTTCTTAAGTTTTAAGAATATTAAATTCCAGAATTGACACACTAGTTAGCAGGCACTGTACTTTCTGAAACCAGAGTCATAAATGAGCCATAACTAAACCAATACTAGTCCTTCATGCTTGGGTGAAAAACTGTAATATTAATTACTTGTGTTGTCTTAAGAGCCTGCTGAGTGTTGATTGTGTGAACAGCTGAGGTGGACATCGCCAAAACACATTATTTGATGTGAGAGGCCAGCTTGTCCAAAGCAGTTGTGTTTATTACACACTCCTCTGGCACCTGCTGCAATGAGTCAGCCTGCCAGGACACACACATACACACGCACAGTCTTCCAAAATCTCCTCTCCATTTAGCCTCTTTCCACCCAAATGATGGTCATTATCACTTTTCAATTACATTTGCAGGACTCAATTGCTCTTTCAGTGGTGTGCTCTGCTATGTTAGGAAACTTGAAAATATGCAACCTGTCAGTATGAACCTGGTATTTAAACTCACATGATCACAATTTCAACTTTCACAAGTTCAGTCTAAATGCATTTTTATTATACAACAACACATTTTATTTGTGTGTTTTTAACAAACCAGTTTACCAATCCTTAATGTGACATTTTACAACTTTTGATTTAACACATTCATGCAGGAAAAGCACCTAATTTTTCCATAGTATAACATTATTTATTGCATCTCCTTAGGGCTGCATGTTGTATGTATGTAAATAAAATGAACACTGAGGGTCTTGGCTCTGCTTGGACATTTAACTACCTTTGTCTTGGCACCTGTTGCCTGTGACTGTTACCTGTTGTTCTTTGGTCTCTGCATTTTTCCCTTAATCTTTATTTTCATTACTTTCCTTTGTCTATCTCCCTCTCACTTTCTTCTAATTGTGTCTTTCACCTATGCTGATTTCTTTCTAGCTTTACAGTCACACTAAGAGGATGACAGCATAACATTATTTTGCATACTTTGTTACTCGTTTTCCAGCTGCTTTTTATGCCACTATCTCAGGACGTCACATTCCTTATTTGGAGAATGGATTTTTTTTTTTTTGATAAATAGAACATTTGTTAAAAAATACAATAAAATGTAATTCATTTGAATTCCTCTGCTGCTCTTTTCCATTCTCCTCCTCTTCATCCACACCACTAAGACCTCTCACGTCGTTCTCGTTTTCCTCCTTCATACCGACATGTTGTGCATCATCCACTCCCTCCATACCTCCTTCCTCTCTTTCTTTCCTTCTCCTAGGGTGCAATGTTGTGATGCCTTCCTCCAATCTCTCCCCCACTTCGCCTCGCCACCATTCCACTCTTTCAGTAATCAGGGCCAGATGGAGGCAGAGATGGAGTGATGCAGGGAGGGAGGATTGGGTTTGGTCCTAGCAGTGTCTTAGAACGTGGGGAGCTGTCAGCCCTGCAGGGAGAGAGGAATTCTCGAGCAATAAAATAGGGATTTATCACCACTCTACCACAGAGAGAGAGGAGAGATGTGGAGGGAAAGGGTGTGAGGCATAGAAAGAGACGAAGAGATCAAGAAAGTCAGATAGAGAAGGGTGACGTGGGAGAGAAATGAATAGAGAGAGGGATGGAAGACTCTTCATCATTGTAAAGCTTCAGATAGATGAAGGAACAAGCATGCAGAATGATAGACTGTGTTTGCCACTGGAAAAAATCTGTAAGAAGGACAAAGCCAAAAGACAAGAAGGAAACAGAAATTGAGAGAGACAGTTGTGTGATAACACCTGCAGCTCATCTGCTCAGTTACTTGCATCCTGACTTCTCTCTTGCCATCTGTAGCACCTAGAGAGAGGAGCGTCTGTCCAGAAAGTAATGCCCAGTTGTGTTCAGGGGATGGTGTGTTAAGCAAAAAGAGTCGACCTCCCCTACTGGGCCAAATGAACCTGCTAAAATAACCTCTCTCCACAATCGGCTGTGTAATTGAAACCAGAATGTGCAGCATTTGATAAATTGCTTGACCCTGCAGGAATGTTAAGGTCATAAATTTTTAGTGCATTTTGGCGGTGCTGAGATGTGCAGAGGTGTATGTAGCATGTCCACTGGTGTGCCTGTGTGCCAGAGAAAGGTTCTGTGTGTATTATTTTTTCAAAGTATAATGGTCTTCCAGAGGTTTTCTCAAGGAGGCAAGACACAAATACTAGTGTACTTACATATATATGTATTCCCCCACAGATGTACACATGTAGACAGGTGTACACAGACAAATGCACAACAGCTTTCAAGGACATTACACTACACATTTTCCTCTCAACTACCAGATAGCCTATAAAGTGCGCTTCTCTGTGATATCTTTAATGGTTTACAAAAATGTTTTTTGTTTTTTTTACAAAAGAGTAAAAATAACAACAAAAGCAGAGCTGCTTAGTGAAAATCTAAAGAGGCAATATTCACATACCTTACGTGACTTAAATATTCTGTTTAAAATGTACCATTATTTTCAAATGTGAATCTTGCTTTCACATATCAGAAGACATGAGAGCAGAAAGATCCGGTGTCCGCATGTATCACCCTGTTCACAGTTGAGACTTTTCAACGGTATAGCATTTTTTATACAAACAGTGTTATTTTCATAATGCAGTGTGTGCTATATGTGCATCAGGTATTTGTTCATGCAAATATTGGGCTGTATGGTTTTAAAGACTTGCTGATTTGTTTGACTGAAACATTTAAGATGTTTGGTTTGCTTTCCAGGAGCAAGACGTAGTCCATCATTATAGTCCTAGATAATAAAATTGTTCCTAGTTTCAGTTCAAAACATTGTCCTTGTGTCTCAAGCAAATGGTATTGAGCTTCTTTCACACGACTCTGTCTTTATGATTGCTGCTCACATGTAATGTCAACTCTTCCAAATGTGGCTGGCAGAACTTTTTATACACTCGGTGTTCTTGTGTTCTCAAAGCTGTTTGAAATTACTTCTCAGAATGTATGTCAGACTGTAGCTAACTAGCCCTGAAACACTCAAAATAATGACGCAACAGTCTGTAACTGTTCCTCAGATTTAGTTCTTGAACATCTGGCATAGGTGTGAATGAGGTAAAATTTAAAGAGTCCATGTTGTGCTTTTTGGGTTTTCCCTTTGTGTCAGTATGTTATGCTTACAAAGGCCAAAGTCCGCACCAAAGAGAGTTATTGTCTCCCACAAAAAATGCTGCTTCAAAACCGTTCCGAGATGCCTCTTTTGGAGTCCAGACTTTTCTACATCACCATCAGCATTACCAGATGTAAAATACTGAAGTGTTCATCCAGAGGCTTAAAATGATCATATTTTGAAGAAAATCACTGTACACAAGTCATAACCAAGAGAAAAAATAGGAATAAATGTGTAATTTCTAAAAACCCATGCATTTATGGAAACAACTTTGTGACACCACCTGCAAATCTGAAGGGGTGGAGCAGCTGCTTTACCCTGATGCTCCCTCCCAATTTAAGGTTTTCAGGAGCTGGTGTGGATGGTTATTTGAGGATTTGATGCACTCATCATGAGTTGTTGCATTATCACAACAAGTGATACAGCTTGAAAGACATGTGACATGGGATGCATAAACCCATACTTAGAATCCATATTTTACTATCTTAAAATGAGATGGCCTGGGTCAGTAAAACTCAACTCGGCCAGTGGGCCAAAACAGTAGGCTGACTACAACGGTGTATAACAAATTATCAATTTATTGTCAATTATAGCACTTTTGGCTTAATTTATTGTACATCATAGAGGGAAAATTAATAAACATACACCTCGCAATGTTGGCCACAATGTAAAGCATCTGTTAATGCCTGGCAGTCTGTCATTGTAAAATTAATGTGTTCATCATATTGTCATTCAAAAAAAAACTTGTAAGTATTGCCTGATGCTGTTCAACAATCCAACAATAATTTGTCAAGGATGTTTGAGCTATACAATCTCCATACTATCAGTCGTCCTTCTCTGATCTCTTGGAAGAATACCGGGGAAAGGCAATCTGATCCGGAGACCATACCTGCCACACCCCACTTATTCCATGTTCATCATCAAAACAGTGTAACATTAAAAGAAAAAAAATGTCCACTGTCCTCAGATCTGGGAAACTACCCTGTCCAGCCTACATCAGATCAAAACAAGACCACAAAGGTACAGAAGCAGAAGAATACCATCTATAGGACTCATTGTCATTAGTTATGTTACGTAGTGCTGCCGGTGGGCCTAAATTTTAAACTACACACATGAACACCCCCACCTTCTCATGTTACCTGTAAAATCTTAGTTAGGAATCCCATGCATGCATGTGTGTATACGGAGGGTGCAAACAAGAGAGAGATTGATTCATGTTTATTTTTTCTTGTTGCGCAAACCTTACTGATACAACAGGACCATAGAGCTTTGATAAGCCTACCAGGCAGCAAGCAACAGCCAGCTAAACATCTGAATGTCATAACATTTATATTCAATGAAACTCACAGAAACATTTCGTAAAAGTCATCATTAAGTAGGATTCCCTTCCCAGCACCTCCAATAGTTGGGCACAAAGACAGTATCAATTGTATACATCTTCCCTTTGTCAAAGTCTACTCAGTTCTTCCTGTTTAAAGGGAGTTTTTTCTTCCCACTGTCGCCAAGTGCTTGCTCATAGGGGATTGTCTGATTGTTGGGGTTTTTCTGTATTATTGTAGGGTCTTTACCTTACAATATAAAGCACCTTGAGACGACCGTTGTTGTGATTTGGCACTATATAAATAAAATTGAATTGAATTGAATTGATTTGAATTGAATTGAATTGAATTGAAAATCCTAAAAAAAAAAAATTCTCTTTATTTGCTCCAGAGAAGTTTATCCTGAAAAAGAATGTTTTAAAACAGGTAACTTGGAAAGAAAAAAATTATGTGATATGTGAAAGAGACTAATATGAACTAGTCATTTTTTTTGTTACTGTAAACTTAATTCAAAATTTCCTGATCTATTTTATTTGAATCTGTGTCAACTGAACTTGCACAACATTTGAATAACCCATATGCAGACATATGCAGACAGGTCATGGAAATAATAAAAACCTCTTACAGTTGCTGTATATATGTACTAGGCTCCATGTGTATGTATGTCAACAGTGTTGAGGACACGGAGGGCCCAGCCAGAACCAGGGGGCATAGAGAGGTCAACACAATGTAAACAGAGACCGCCACACGATTTACGATGTTTGCTGGCTGCTAAGATGAGGGGTCTGCACATTCTCACAATCATAATTGCTTTTTGCAGCTTTTCAATCAACCTGACTTGGTGGACATTGTTTTTGTATTTTTTTCACCTCTCATTTTTCCCTCTTGTCATCAGGGAGACTGCTCTGTGTGTCAGTAGCTTCCCTTGCATAGCTGTGACACAAGTTTAAACATAAGCAAAAGTCTAAAACTTCAAGATTCTTAAGTTTTTTCCTTCTCTTTTCCTAATTAGGAGCAGACTTTGTTTCTTTCTCTCCCTCCATTTCTCTTGCTCCCTTGAAATCCTGACACTGGCCACTCTGGCCAACTGAAAAGGGGAAGCCCAGTCACACATGTGGACATCTGGTTGGACATGGAGCGTATGCAGCTCCATTGACTTTTCTCCCTCCTTCCCTCCCTTGCCTGTTGACAGTCGTTACCTGTGCCCCGGCAGGCCCTCGCTGCCCCATGATAAAACGACCACTATCCAGAGCCAAAAACATAAATATTTCTTTTTCTATTTTCCAAAATAGCTTTTAATTTTACAAGTTTTACGACCTTAATATTAAGTGCATATGTTTTACAAGACATCATGTCCTCTCCCTCACCCCTTGGGTTCACAATTGGAGTTTTCTTTTCTTCTGTAGTCTTTTAAAAGAAGAAGGGAAGAAAAGTAAAAAGCATAAATTGGGGTAAAGGTAAGCCAGGGAGGGCTTTATTCCAAGGATCCACTTATTCCATCTGAATCCTATATAAATTATATGCTTAAGTAGCATATAATTTATATGACAAATGATAATTTTACATGCACAGATGCAGACATAGTAATAGGTGACATGCTCTTTGTTATGATAGTAAAGTGTAACATAAAATATGTTAAAATATATAAATTTTTATGTATCTATTATCAAAAAATGCAATCAGTAGTCATGCCTGATCAGCAACCAATATGCTAGACCATAACTGAGTTTGTGGCTGTCATTATTTTGAGCTTTCTCTATAACCATTTTGCTTTTCTTTGTATGTGTGTACTCTTAGCCTCCACATGACCCTGTTCTCTCTTTCTTCCTTTCCCCTCCATCTCCCCAACATCATCCACATGTGCTTCACTGACCACTTACAGCATAAAGCTCTGATTCATCTTTCATGCAAGAGATTTTTAAATTTCATCAGCATATGTGGCCAAACAGCACAGACTCAAGCTTACTTTACTTGAAAAGAGATCTGAGAAAATAATAAGATCAAAATGCGCTGTTTAATGAAAAGCTTATTTATTGGCCTTATATAATGTAATTAAAACCTCCAAGTATAATATAAAGAAAACAGCTTTCTGTCTTCCAGAGATAGTTACAGAGAATGAGTTACACAGAATAGCCTTGTTTACGTAATGATAAGCGATAACCTCCAAAACATACATCATACTGGTGGATATTCACTCAATTTAAAAAATAAACAACTGTTTCCTTTCATTTTGTTTTTATTTCACTGTTTTTCATCTCTGTTATTCTAATACTACTGCTCTTATAAAATGTACTCATGAAGTATTCTCATCCCAGTAAGTTCTCCAACTAAACTATCATATCCACTAGACAAACCTTCCTGAAACAACAAAGTGATTTCAGTTTTTAAGGAGACATGTCGAGACTAAAAGTCAGGTCTTGGCACAATAACAACTGTTAGGCACAGTTTGGCTATAGTTAGGCATGAAAACAGCTTGGTTAAGGTTATGAAAAGATCATGGTCAGATCAAAGGTTAGAATTCACTTCTATAATGTTAAACCAAAGTTAAACAGCTGGATGTTCAAAGTACTTACAGTGTGTTGTAGTCCTTTATATGACCGATAGAGGTTGCTTATCTTTGAAGCAAAGCCTAGTACTAGGCTAGTACTAGTAACAGACAACCTATAGGTTAATTTTCTGGGGAGTACAGTCTCTCTCAAACAAAGGGTCACTTCACAAGTTTATTCATTTAAACGAGGCTTCTGATTTGACTGATAATTATCTTCTTCGTAACTATATGTTACTGATGTTTCTCAAAAGGCATCATTCTGTATTAATTTTCACCTACTATATTTAACTTTTTTATTCTATTTTTGTTTGTTCTATTTCAGTTGTTCTTTTTATTAACTGCTTTATATGCATATAGCGTGATATACACATCTTATTCTGACATACCTACGGTTCAAAGCTCTACATCCATTTCCATTTATTCTGCTTGTCCAATTCAGGACTGCAGTTGGACAGGAGCCTATCCCAGCTGTCATAGGGCAAGAAGTGAGTTACACCCTGAACATGTTGCCAATCTATTTGCAGGGCTAAAAGTCAGACAACCATTCACACCTACAGTCAATTTACAATCATCAGTTAACATAACATGCATATCTTTGGGCCGTGAGAGGAAGCCAGAGTACCTGGAGAGAACCCACACAGGCATGGGGAGAGCATGCAAATTTCACAGCACCCTCTTGTTGTGAGGCAGCTGCGCTAACCACTGCACCACCATGCCACCCTCTGTCCACCTAGGATTTTCTCTTGTTCAATAATGATTTTAACAACATGTCATAAAACATGTACTATGTTGTTGGGAGGAATTTTGCTGATGGGTTCCTACTTAATAAAGTTGATACTGTCAAGTACTTGGTATTCAATCAAATTTCACTTCAGTTTCATTTATATAGCGCCAATTTACTGTCTCCTCATGGGTAAATACCCTAGAACATGAGAAAGAAAACTTCCACACACCACACACTTGGTGATGGTGGGAAGGAAGAACTCCCTTTTAAAAGGAAAAGACCTCTGGAAGGACAGGCTCAGAGAGGGGCATCTGCCATGACAAGTTGGGGGGTGAGCAGAAATTGAGTGATAATATGACTGCAAGTTAATTAAGAATAATCCAGAAATTTAGTCTTTTGCTATACCTTTCTCTTACTGATTATCATTGCAATGTGTCTTCCTTAACAGCACTGTACACGTGCCCCCCTGCAAGACATCCCAGTTCAAAACAGACATCTCAACAGGCCTTGCACTGCCTCAGATGAAATATGTCACAATAAATCCCTCTGAGTACATCTCCAGCATGCTTGCATCATGCTGTCCTCTGTGCTCAGATTTAGCTCTGGTGGTGACATGAGTTATAGCATTCTGTCTGAAAGCACCTTGTGAGAATTTATTACTTTGGCATACAAGTATGAATGGAAGAATATTTGGATGGAGGGAGAGAATTGAGGAGAAAAAGAGAAAGCAGGAAAACTGATCCAATTTGGTTTGGGTTGAGATGGAACCATTTCAGTGAAGGACAGAGACGCGATTGTGGTGAACAAATTGAAACATCCACAATTTGATGATGCTGACACATATTACAAAATGATTGATACAAAAATGAAAACAAATCAATGCTATTATCTCATAGGATGAGAAATAACTGACTGGCTCTGACTGACAAAATGATGAAACTTTTAACAGCATCAAACTGCCATCTTTCTGAAATATATTTACCGATGAACTTTGGGATTTTTTCCGAAACAGATGTCTTTAAATGTTTTTCATAAATGGGAGAGTTTTAGGAGGGAGAAATGGAAAAGTCATTGGTTTTATCATTTTCATTTTACAGATAGTGGAGACAAAGAATGATAAAAGAAATGAGAGTCAGACAGAAAAAGTCCCTTCATCCTTTAAATCTTTCCATTTTGCTACTTTCTACCACCAGCTAATGCAAAACAACAGTGATTCAGCCAAATGGTTCATGTGATTTTCTACATCTGTTGCTCCAACCACCAGATGTTTGGTATTTATTTTCTAGGAAAATTTTTCTGGCAAACAGGAAGTGGAGCAATTTTTATTTCGACCACGATAAATTATTTGGAATAAAATAAAAGTAGGCTGTGTATTTAGTTAGAGCCACGATAGCATGCTAGAAAGCAAAGACCACTACCTGAGGACAGATCATCAACTTTAAATTTTTGTCATATAGTTCCCAAAAAGCCACTGCTGTGGGAATTACTAGGTGGAGTTTTCATGCTCTGATTGTCAATTATAAGCCGTGAGTCTCCTACATGGTCAGTACGGTATTCATCCCCAGCAAGAACTTTTTCAATTAGTTTCATGTAATGTTCATTGATATAAAAATTTGGAGACATCCATCACATAATAAATTCAAGAGGATAGAACAGACTGCATGTTTGCTGTACAGGAAAAGCTGTTGCTTCTTCTTATCAGTCTTTACCTATAAAAACTTTGGATTAACACACATTTCTAAAATGTACCTTCTTATTCCTGATTTAATTCTAGAGTTTAGTTCCTGAGGCATCTTACCCATATGAAAACAAAAATAAAAAATTTCCCATTACCTCCACCAGTAAAAGCTTGAATTATGACAAGTCTTAAAAGTATCAGTCCTATACCTTTTCACATTATGTTTACTTGGTTTGTGCTTCATTTTAATACTTTCATGAGTAAACAATACTATGAGGCATTTAAAGTCATATGAGAGACACAATACATATAAACCAGAAACATTTACTTAAGTTTTTGTTTTGTTTTTTTTTTCACCCGTATGGTAGTTTTAAAGATTATTTGGCTACATGGGTCCAGTACAGTAATGTTCACCTCTGGTTATATTTGCAAAAGGTTCACTGGACTGAGTACATGGTCATATACTGTGCATTCATATCACTGCTAGGCTTTTCAGTCATCCATTTTTCATATGAAACTGGTATAAACTGGTATCCAGAATAGTTTTTTTTTTAACTTAGTAGTGACTAACCTCTAAATATCTTAAGTGATAAGAAAAGATCAGCTGAAAAAACTGGGAACTGATTAGGAGATTTTTTTTTTTTTTTTGGTATGGAAAATGTGTTGTGTCCATTAAGTAAAGACACTTGATGTCCAGACTACCTACAAATTTGAGGTTTTTGTTCTAATTCAAATGTTTTGTCATTAATGAACTTAATTAATTAATAATTTTATCTCTTATCCTCCACCACAGATGTCCCCAGAGTAGACAATTAAAAGAAAAACACAGCCTCATTTACAGCAACAGTGTGACAGATATGTTCCCAGAGGAGGGAATACTGACTCATCCAAAGCTGCTAAGTATAACCAAAGTCTTCTGCTTAGCACTCACAAGAAATTTGGGCTGTTAAGTAGTTCTGAAAGAAGAGGAAAAAGTGTCATTTTTGGTCTTCCATCCAGATGTTTTGAGGGGGTAGAAAAATCCAGGGTAGAAGGACGTTTTGGCCAAGAAGCGGAGAGACATGAGGATTGGGAAACTTGGCCTGGGGCACCTCCCCTACAGGGAAATTGATGTCAAGTCTCTGTATCCAGAAGGATTAAGTGTGTGTTTACTCTGCATACACACGAGGTGCTGAGGCCAAAACAGCTTGAAGATCTCCTTGGGAGGAAATAGCAAATCATTTCAGCTAATCTGCATACACACAGTGTTCTTAGACATATAAATAAACCAAAGCCAGAGCTGCTGTTTAGTACAGTGCTGAGATCTGATAATCACTAGAGTCAAACTGGAAAAGATTGAGAATTGTCGAAATATTGTTATTTCTCTCTGAGAGATGAGTTTCAAGGTTTCTGTTCTATGTTTTTCTTGTTTGAAGTTTACAAATTTTATCATAAATAAAATAAAAGTTCAAACTTATTAGTGAGACAATGTGGCATTCCCTCAGTTTGAGCTTATTTCCCAGCCATGTTACAATTAGGACTACTCTATGGCTCAGAACAAAGATGCTGACTCAGCAGTCATTAGGTAAAAATAATTTAAGATAGCTGAAATATACACAATGGGCATTATGGGTTAATCCTACAGTCCTCCTCATATCTCCCTTTATTTTCACCAGTTTTTGCTCCTTTTTGTCCAGCTTTAAGTTTTGTCCACATTGTCAAACCTAAAGACAAAATCAAACCAGCTTTTCTGTTCAATTTTTATCTTCCAACTGACGCTTCATTTTTCTCTGATGCTCAATGGACCATAAACCACTTGTCCTGGGCTACACTCCTGCCTTTCTGTTTTAGAGAGTCTCCTTGTCCATAATGCCATATAACATAAACACATTGCATTTGATTGGTAGACATAAACATTGACTGTGGCTGGAGCGCAGTTTAACGCCAAGCCACAACTCACGGCCGCTGTTAACGGCCTTGTTGCCATAACCGAGGGAAGCCAAGGCTGGCCACTGCCCTGCTCAATCAAGGTCACAGAGGAAAACAAAAAAGAGAAGAATGGTGGGAAAAGGCAGCAGAAGACACACTGGTTTATCAGGGGTTCATTCTAAAACAAGGTAATGACCCAAAACATTAGGAGAAAA